>JANJYP010029437.1:0-13116 GCA_024605115.1 Rastrelliger brachysoma
GTGGGAAACGATGCAATGCAATAGCAGCCTCAACTGTGTTTGATTGATCATGTAGATCATGTAGTCATGAGAGTGAGCGTGTGTCTGTGTGTGTGACTGTGCAGCGACAGTCACTTTATGTGAAAATGCAGTTTTGTGTTTTTAACCCTTTCGACAGTGATGCGAGAGAGGAGCATTTTCAAGATTTCCACTCTGGAAGGTGTTTTCACTTTTTTGCTTTTTCAGCCCCCCAAAACACTATTTCCATCTAAACAATATGGACATCTGACAAAATGTTTTGCCTTTTTCACCCCCGAGCGCTGCCACGTAAACCTCAACTTGACTCATTTAATCAAATGATCTCAGTCTTCAGACAACTGAACAGTCCTACAGGCACATACACAGTTGTCCTTCACTAAAATGCAGTTCACCTTTTGTGGTCTCGCAGATTTTTTAGTACAATTTTGCATGCTTTTCTTTATTTTTACAGTGCATTGTGTTCTGTGTCCTGATTGGCTAAAGGACTGTAGACCTTTGTCAATCAATCTCCTCCATGCTGTGTCCCCTTTACAGCCTTAAAACATCTATAATAATTGTAAAAAAAATTAAGCTCACTACTTCATGGATTTCACCTTTTGTGGGATATTTTTAGAACGTAACCAGGGACCACTGCAGTCCTTCATGTAATAGTTTGAACATGCCTGCTTCAAATGATTTGAAANCAGGATATTTTTAGAACGTAACCAGGGACCACTGCAGTCTGTCATGTAATAGTTTGAACATGCCTGCTTCAAATGATTTGAAATCATGTTTAGAGCAAATCACCTGAACTTCTAATTGTGACTGATTTATTTAACACAATATTTAATTTCACTGCCACTGGTATAATCTAACAAGCGTAACAAATATCCTTTACAGGCTTAGTACACGTATTTGCCTTGATGAAGAGGGGATCTCTCAAAACTAAAACCTCTTAAAGTCTACCAGCATTGGTCTAATTTCACTTCAATTGCAGCATAACACATGTAAGAATCAGTTTACGAATATTAAACAGTGCTACCGTACATCTAAAACACCTTTCACTTGAATGTGCAAAAGATGGCCCAATTTAAGTGAAACTATTCTTTGGATTTGAATAACAGATTACCAATTCTCTTGTGCTTGGCAATTACCCACACTGGTGTCTGAAAGCTCAAAGTGGCTCTTAATCACTCTAAAAAAAAAAAAAAAAAAAAAGACGGAGAGAAAAATCAATGAAAAAAAAGTTCAGATGTAGTCTTACGTGGATTGCTGTAACATTTCTCCAATCCACCAATTAATACCTTTTCCCCAAGAAGAATTCAATCAAGTAACAGAACTGAAGCTCTACAGCTCTACACATTTGATCTGTTTAAGAGTCTAACACGAGAATGCCACTTTTGTTTTTCAAGCCGTCTGATTTGACTCATCGTGAGCGTTCATATCTGCTTTGAACGGATCATAATAGAAACCCCTTTTATTTTGTAAACAGCTTTAGTTTTTTGATTTTTAACTTATTTGTCAGTCTCAGGGGGAATCTCGATGTCTCATTAAGAGCGTTCAGTTTAAAACAAGCAGAGCTACTGTAGTGTGCCATCAAACCGCCGCTGCTTCATAATGCTTTATTTGATCAGTCCAATGTTGATGCTCCGATTTCAGGTGGCACACAGATGCTCAGCACAGGAAATAGGCAGGATATTTTCTGAACTATACAGATGTTACACTGAGGCCATTAAACGCCCCAACCTAATTACTAACATTGAAGTTGAGCTGAAATATGAAGCATCCTCACTTTTTCTGAAAGGAAATGAGAACTATAATGATACTGCAGCTACTGCGCATATGTATACTGTGAGTCAATTTTTGGACACATTTGTAGAAGCAGAGTAGAAGCTTCAAAACTCCGTGTAGGCGTTTCTTCTCACAGTGGTTGACTTACATCTTGTCAACTTCTGTATGTGCTCTACTGTCTGGAACACATCATAGCACTGTATGAACGTGGATATGAGACATTTTTCCACTTCTTGAAACTCCCACAGAGTGTTGGTCATGTAAATTTAACAACTTAAGCTGTCTCTTTACAACATGCAATGTTTGTCAACACAAAAAAAGTGCGAACCGTTCGCACCAGCAGCGATAAGTATTTGCAACAGAGACACTTTCGACAGCTCGTTCTGCCGTCAGTCAGATGGTGAAGACAGTTTGTCCAGCTGCTGTCCTCTCAGCTCATCAGGAGCTGCAGCTGATAGACAGACAGGCAGTTTGTAGACAGAGCCGCTCGATGCAGGTTGGAGCCGGTGTGGATGGAACTGATATAACACCCTCCTCTTCTTTGGTCGAATGAGGAGACTAAGGCCTTGTCTTATTTCAACCACTTCCACTAGTTTTTGCACCTGGCACTAGATTTTGTGCGTTCACGTGTAGGGGTAGTGTGTCCCATTGCTTTCAAGAGCGAGGGGAAGTGCTCATCATCTCTTTAAACCACACTTTCAATCGGAGGGAGACCAGGTGCATACTCAAAATGTAGTAGAAGAAGAAATTACCCAAAACATAACCGAAACACGGCAACCAGTTCTGGAAAATCCTTTAAAAAATCCTTTGTAATATCTTGTGCTTATATCTGCTATAAGCACAACTGATTTCTGCACCATTGTGTTAAAACATGATTACTATAAAATCGCTATTTTTCGCAGTGCATAAATCTATTGGGAGAGTTCAGGATGATTATGACAGCTTTTGGACACTTTATTCCGGTTTCTATCTTTACGTTACTCATGGCAACACATCACGACTGCGCATGACGTAGGTGAACACATTGATACAGGAAGTGCTGTCCCATTTTGTAAGGTAAGATTTCAATGTAACACTTGTCACTTAATCATGGAGGGATGTCTAACTTTGGAGGGAACTTGAAACCAAGTGCTATTGTTAAGGGAGGAGAAAAGGGATTGGGCCAAAGATCATCATCATCATCACAGAATGAAGTTAACATCATCTCTGTCCAGCCGTCTGACAGCTGTAGGACAACCTGACTGACAGCAGAGCAGAAACGTTTCTTTTGTTGGCTCCATGGGAAGAAATCAAAGAAATTAGCATTTATAAATAAATGATGGTTAATCATATGATAATGCATGAATCAAGCCTACCTGCCTACATGCAAAGAAACAGATGAGTTTACAGACAGATTGAGAGGTGATCAATAATGTAAATACAGTGAATCATACACAGCAGGATATTCAACACCCATAGCTATAAACTGCTTGCAGATAATGTCACTTTCACCACATGATAACCACATTCTGTGTCAAAGTACGCATGATGAAAATAACAGCTTGAAAAAAATATGTTGAAATGCAAATTAATCAGAGAAAAACAACAGAAAATCAAAAACTCTCCAGTCTTTAGTTAGCCTAACTGGCTAACCAAGCACAGTTTTGGCCTGGGGGGTGCGGGGTGTGAAAGCAGATGTTTTGGGGTTTGTTTTCTTGTGCTTGCTGGCATTTTACCTCTTAATAAGCCTCTCTCTCCTTTGCAACTTGTCATACAGTGTTGAGCACTATGTTGTCAGAGTCAAGATCTGATGCCAGCTCCTACAGTTGTGCCGTGTTAGGATGGGAGACAGACAGTGGTGGAGAGTCTATTTTACTTTAAAAGGGGCTATAATTTACAGAATAATTATGCTCTATTGAAAAAGACTTGGGAATAGCGTTTGAGACCATTAAACTTATTAGGGAAATTTTTACTGAGGTAATAAATCAAACGAGAAGTAGGGTAATTTTCTCCATATACTTCCATACAACCAGTAGAGTCTCCCCCTGCTGACCATTAGAAAGAATACAGGTTTAAGGCATTTCTACATAAACACGGACATCTAACAATCTTCCCATTAGAAATGAAGTGATTCAACTTTTTTAGTGCCAGCCTACACATATACATTTACATTTTACAGCCCGACAACCCACCCACAAACTGCGCAGAAAACTCCTTATGAATGTCACCGCTTCAGTAACTTAGAACTAGGTAAAGAGATAAAACGTTTAACATCGTGTCTTACCTGTTCATCAGATATTACACCGCAGAGAACCAGCTGATTAAATGTCAGGCACAAAGCAGCTAGACACCACAAGATGAATATCAGCTCAAACAAAGAAATAATTGCAGAGTTTCATTCACTACAAACATGAGAACACAGATATGTCATGTTAGCTAAAGTTTTCAACAAACTTTGAAGCTTTCTTTTAGCCTGGTTAACCATCCGCTCTTCACATTGTTTCACATTGTGATGAGCATCTGGGAACCATCCCATAGACAACGTTTGCATCATGGTGGGTGGGATATTTTCAATTTTGACTTATCGCCATTGCTTGGTCATTACGTATGTCATACATCGGGACTCACTTCCTGGTATACAACTCCAATTGGACGCACCCATAACTCCAAAATGGAAGTGTCAAGTAACGAGCATTGGCGTTTTTGTGGCTTAAATCTTCATCCGAGGGTCTATAATGCACTCAAAGTTCATATTTGACAGCAGGCCTCAATCTAAGGGTGACAACGTACACAACCACCGCGTTCAGCCCTCCCTCTATTCTCTGATTGGCCATCCAGATCTTTGGCTTGAGAAAACCTAACTGCACTGAGAGTTCCCTGACTGTGTGTAGTCACTGATTGTAATTAAGTGAACCACCAGTTGGCATTCGCCTGGCTAGCAGTCTTTACTTTCTGCAGAGTAAACGAGCGCCGCCACACTGTGATCAAAGAGGGACATGCTGCCTTCAAATGCTCCCAGTAAACTCTACTTTCATTCTTTTTCTGTATTTTTGATGGTATAGAAAATCATACCTACCCTGGTATACCGTAATAGCGTCCCAATTAAATAACCAGTACTGACTTCATAATGGATATACTGAGAAAGATGATGCTACCACCAGGGGAGGAGCTAGTGGGTGTCTTTTGGGGCTGTAGTCCCAAATGTTTTCTCAAAAGCCCCAAATCTATTTAAAAAAAATAAAAAATCTGATTTGTCACTTTTTCTGAACAGTGACTTCAATCAGCTGCAGATTAAATTTTAATCACAATTGTTATAGTGAAAAAACTTCTTTTAACTTGAGGCAGTGTGATAGTGAAATGCAATTAAAATGTAGTAATTAATATTAGATGTAGCTAATATAATTGTAATATTTTTTTGCTTTCATTTTGATCTAATCCCTTTTCTTTCTTTCTTTCTTTCTTTCTTTCTTTCTTTCTTTCTTTCTTTCTTTCTTTCTTTCTTTCTTTCTTTCTTTCTTTCTTTCTTTCTTTCTTTCTTTCTTTCTTTCTTTCTTTCTTTCTATGTGCATTGTTTTAGGAAAATTGTTGATATGGACCAAAATAAATCATGACTACTATGTTTGGAGAATTCATACAATGCAGTAAAATTAAATTCTGCACATGTTCAAGATTGGCCCTGACTCTGGCTGCTCTGGGCTTAGCCTCGGATCTTCTAAACTCCTCAATCCGCCCCTGGCTGCCACGCAGGCCTGTTGCCAGTTAGTCCCAGTAGCCACGAGCAGAAAAATACACCTGTTGCCCTCAAGAGCATTTTTCTCAAACACCATAATTGTGAAATAGATGTCTGTAAAAGTGTAGATAGGAGTCTTCTTACTGAGAAAAGGTCTATTACTCTTTGTATTCTATTTTTAATCCATCGTTATGTGCAAATTTATGGGCAGTGCGGTTTGCCTCACGAATACAAAGCAAACTTGGAAGATATAAAACTCTTTTGGGATATAAATGCAAGCAATTTTCATTTAAATTTTATTATGTTGCCACCATCGTGGAAACCTGTATCTAGATGTATGGTACTACATCCATGAAAAACACAAAATGGTGCTTTTATTTTATTCATTTCCTCTTTTAAATACTTGCAATTTTGAATATACAAGTCAACACAGCAGTTATATACTCTCAGCGAAAAGGAGTTTTATTTTCAGTTTGACTTAGACACTGAATATTTAAACTCAATAGACTTTAAAGAAAGGTCAGTATGAACACTGGATTTTTTTTTTTTTAAAACAAGCAACCTTTAAAATTACACTCGGATAGTCGTACGAGACGTATCTTACATTTTGTTCTTCCTCTCCGTCCTGATCTTGCTTCAGGACCAATCAGTATAAAAACAGCTGCTGTTAAATGTCTCATAACAAGCTCCCTCATGAATAAGAAAGATGCCATTTGCAAGAAGTGTGATTTTAAAGATTTGGGCTTCAGATCTAAATGGGATATTGTATCATTTTTTAAGAAAAGAACATGATTAAAACAATAAGTATTGATTGATGTAAATGGCCACCGGTGAAGTTGAATGAATTGGAGTTCATGGCTTTTAATCTCCTTTACGCTGGGAGCCATTAATAATGACGGTAAGTAAAGAAACTTCACCACAGGCTGCCACTCAAAGTGCACATTTTTCAATCTGTGTTAATTCACTCTGCTTCTCAAGGTTTTTATTGCTTCCTGTGGCGATCACCTGTTTTTTTGACAGTAAGATTTTCAACTTCTCCTGAGCACTGACGTTTCATTTTATCTCGCCTTCAGTAAAAGTTCTTATGTTTGACAAAATGTTAATCAGAATGAGAATAATTATCTGGACCCACACCCTTTTATCTTAGCTTTTCTGCAAACGCTTATCAAGATGTTCAGCGGGCATGTCACAACAATTAAAACTTGAGACTGGGAGGGTTTTTTCGTCAAGCCAGTGGCTTTCCCACATGAGTACTTCGATCCATTCATGACAGCATTTCAATCTCAAATGCCCTTGGGATGATTATCTAAGACTTTGCCTGTGTGACTTCTAAAATAGGTTAATACTCATGTGTAAATTGGTAAATAAGTTTGTTGTGTCTTTCCTTCACCTGCCTAGAGTTAGATCAACCTTGCTGCTGGATTTCTATGCACTGAATTAAATGTGAGTAAACATAATGTGTGTTTAATCAAGAAATGAGCTAATAGGGATACAACAGCTCATCTCTACAGCACAAATTTTTAGACAGAAAACATGACATCGACTCTCCTCTATCTTTACGCCACATCAATAGGAGCAGGTTAGCTTATCAAGTTGGGAGTGCTATCAATTGGAGGATCTGGGTACCGTCCACATTATCTGCAGCAAATGTGTCCTTCAGCAACAACACTGCATCCTAAACTAGAACTCCCCTGAAGAGCAGGCAAAGAGAGAAGGGAAAACTCCCAGGTGGGTCCAATAACACGTTGCCTGTTCATTATTATTATAATTGGCAACTCAGGTGGGATTTGACTCTTATAATACAAAACATAATGTCAGTAACACTTGGATTATTTCATTGTGAAGGCCAGTGACTCTGCTTTCACTGACAGAGCTGCAGTATTATGTTGTGACACAAGTGTTGAATAGATAAGAAAAGAAGCTTTTACATCTAATACTGAACCAACAGTGCAGCCAACATTCAGTTATCATGTTAATCATGCTCTTTGCGGGCGAGATATCTCAAATTGCACAATAAAAAAAGAACATTAGGATATAGTGTAATATAGCATTAAAAACAGTGGTGGAAATTGACAGAAGAGACTTCAAGGTCTGGCTTTCTGTTGAAAGCAGGGAGCAATGTGAATGCAGGTGGGTTGTGACACTGAACGCTGTTATTTACCGTACTGCTGAGAGTTCATTTCCCCGTGACTCTCCAAAGAGATATTTATGAGGCTAGATAAAAGTGTGTGTCGGTTTCACTCTGCGCCACAATGACTCTTCATGTATTGCCATTGTTGTTTCATAACGGAAACACTGATCAAGATCAATTCAAACAGCTGAGATGTCATCAGGAGCTTTGTCTCAGTTATTATACCCGACTGAATGTGTTTGTGAAGGTGTGTTTCCTGAATTTCTGTTCTCAGAGCAGACATTTAAAGTTGTTGTTTTTTTTCTTTTGCAGCAATTCTTCAGTGACACGATAAACCTTGGAGATTATATTTAAGATATGTTTGTATTATGTTTTTCTAATTAATCACTTTAGGCTTTATTTTTTATCCAACTTTAATATTGAGGATGCTTTTTCAATACAAGCGACCTGACAGCCTGATATTATTATCTAATCCTCAATACAATACAATAAAAAAAAAGGATAGCACTTTCTTCACATAGTTCAGCAAAGTTTTTCCAGTTTATATAATATACAAAGTGTCATCCAGACATACAGAAAATCAGAGCAAATTTAAGATTCAGGCACGGCCAGGAGACTGTGGTTTGTGTGTTTGACCCTAAGGAGGGAATGTGACTGATGATGCTTCTCAGACAGAGGTTATTTCGGTCTTTTCAACTTTTTTTCCATAGTCATGAATTTGATGATGGCATGAGAATAACAGCACGGGGACCCTGCTGTGTGAGGGTTACAAAAAGCTGCAATAAAGGGAAACTTTCCGGCAAACTTGGCAGGAATCACTAACAATGTCCAGCAACAATTAAGTCTCCTGAGAAGGGAGCAGGAGGACGTGCTTATTCGGAGGGTCTCAACTAGGACTGTCCTGCCAAACCTGGAGATAGTACACACTAAGAGATCCAAAGCAGACTGCTCAGTCTCTGTGCAGCATACAGAATTAGTAAATATCCATCTGTCCCCCATAGCTGGTGTCCCAGCTGCTAGGAAACAGTATGTTGTCTTTGGGTAATAATCATGTTTCACCTCGAGGTGTAGCTTGGTCAAATTTAGAGATATTGGTGTGTTGGGCAAGCTGTAAAGTGGGACACAGAGACAGTGCCAGCAAATGAAGGATGAAGGTTTATCCAGAAGTCTTTGTGTGTTTGTGTGTGTGTGACAGTGGTGACAGTGAGTCTGTGTGTGGGTGGACGGATAGGTGGGCTTTCACCCAGTTGGAGAGGAAGACTTATTGCTGTGGTTTTTTAGACACTGTCTCCACTACCAAGGATTGTTTCACTTAATCTGAAAATCATTGCGGTTTTTTTTTTTTTGCAGTGTCACATCGGGTCATTTGCTTATTGTGTGAGTTTACAGCCTACACAGACACTTCTAATTTGTGTTTTCTTATTCAACGATTCAAATGGAGCTGGATAAACGATACCGTAATCAGACTGGCTGCTTTATAGATGCAAAAATATTTGCACTTATAAAGCACAAATCAAAAAGGGTATCAATGAGATGCGAATAAATGTGGTTTGTTTGCTCATGCTATCAAGAATAGTGATTAAGACCTTGGTGTGATTGTGTCATTTAATTGTCTTACAAGCCTTTTTATTTGCTTATAACCCTCTAAGTGGGGGTGGTAATCTCTGACGGCTTGGATAGAGAACAATCTGTCTCTTCATAAGCATATTCCAGCCTCTGTAGATCCATCACTGTCTATTGTTATTATTAGTTTTGGCATAAAAAAAACTAATTTAGAAATCAGAGTTGGATAATTAAAAATCCAACTAAATCCATTCCCGCAGGAGCGAGTGCATCGGATGGCTGAGACTGCTGCCAGCTCAGCCGGAGAGATGTGAATCTGCAGGAGGGATGCATTTCATTTTCTGTGATGCTAACCTTGTAAAAGCCTGCTTGATCTCTGTCTGTCTATCATGTGGAAAGCCTGTCTATCTCTCTATCTCTCTATCTCTCTATCTATCTATCTATCTATCTATCTATCTATCTATCTCTCTATCTATCTATCTATCTCATCCACACCCTCACATCCAATCTGACACATTTTATGTTTACTTTATTTAACATTTATTTAACTAGTAAGTCCCTCTTTCTGGCCGAGGCAATGGAAATAAAACACAACAGAAAGTGAAAACAAACATCAATCACACAAGAAAAACACTAAATCTATCTTTTTTTTTTAAAAAAAAAGGCAGTTGCATTTCTCAGTTACACAGACTTTTCTTTTACTTTGACATTTCTTTAAATTTTTAGCAAGGAGAGGAGATTATTATGAGATTATTCCAACAAGTCCAGGGAGCAAAGCAGGAGAAAGCTTTTGTCTCCTATGCTCAGTTCAAACCCCTGGAAACCAGTAATGAAGCCACCTGGTGGAAGGAAGCTGAAGACTGCTGGAGATCTGCATCAAGAGGTTATATGAGGGGAATTCACCCAGCATGATCCGGTGCATAAAAATATACAAATAAAGCCTTCTACATGGATTCAGTGACAGTCAGTCAACCAATTAATATAGGGTGTAATGATAAGTATAGGAATATAAATGTTGGTTATTAATTGTAAAGCACAGAATCTAAAAGGTAGGTAACATCACTATATATATTGTTAGTTTCATAGCATGTCTGCCTTAATCTACTTTCCTAACTCTGCTGCAGCTTCCTTACATTATTGTCTATGAAAAGCTGAAAAAAATATGCTATGCTAGTGATATTTATATTTATATATCTGAAACACTTAAAAGGAAAGTCTGCACAGGTATGTGGAATAAAGCCATACCTGATAACATATAATATGACAGTTTTTCACTTTTTTTTTTTTTGATTGAGTCCCTATTAAAAGCGTAAAGATGGCGCTACCTAAGGATGAGGAACAAGCCTTAGAGAAACTCATTAGTTTGGTTTTCTTTCCATTCAGAACTAACATGTAGACTTGACATGGAGACTTGAAGCTGAATCTACACCTTGTTATTGTAAATATACCTTACACAGATACGTATTATATATGTACTATAACACAAAAAAGTTCAGGAAATGCTAACAGAGTACATCATCAGTTTGACGACCTTGGTTCTAAATAATGACACAAGGACATGTCATTGTGATGGCAGTGATGTGTTCATTAAATTCAGGTGCTGGACCAAAGAACTAAATATGTGAAAGGCAGGAGATGTGTCAACACACTGTATCTCCCAATAGAGGTGTAAATATAATGGGATATTATCTTGCTGTTCTTTAGACTAAATGTATAGTTGCCATCCTGAATAAGCCCGAGGATAAGGTCACTTGCACCATACAGTATTTACAAGTGTTCATGTAAGTGTAAAAAAGATAGTAAATAAATATTTTATATGTGTGCATTGGGAACTACAATGTATAGACTTCAGCTAAACTAAGGATATTGCGTTTTCAGGTAGTGTTAATTGTACTAATTGTTTCTTATGCAAGAAATGTACTGGTAAGGCACAGAAAAGGGGCAATGAGTATGCTACTGTGTCATTCACACTGAGTTGCAAAGAAGCTAGTCTCTTTACTAGTTTGTCCCAATGTTGAAAATACATAAATAAAAGAAACTAAAATCAAACCTTTGGGGACACTCTTGAAAATTTCTTAAGAGTCTGTGTGCCCTCTGTAAGATAATCCCTCAACCATTTTATAGTAGCTGTGTCCCCAATTGCAATATCACTTCATCTATTTAGCAGTCATGGTGTAGCGAGTCAAATGCTCTTCACAGATCAACAAATAAGGCAGCACACTGTTTGCTTTTTTTTTTTTTTTAGGCCAGAGTATCGACAATATAATTTAACACCAGCTTGGTTGCTTTACCAGAGCTGTGCCTCTGCTTTTAAACCTGACCGCATATCACTTAGAATGACGTAATCTGCCCGAAATTGATCCACTTGACAGTTTTACTTGAGCTTCAAACATTTTAGCAAGAACAGAGAGTTGTTTTTTTTTTTTTTTTTTAAATTGGCCCTGTATTTGTTAAGATTTGAAGGATCTCCACAAAACAGACCGTCCTTTCTAATTTTGGGATCGAATTTTGTCAGTAGACCGTAATTAAAGATGAACGCTACAGGCTACTAGGCAATAATTTCAGCTGCAACCTTTAATAGGAAGAGCCCTAGGTTGTCTGGTCCCGGGGACATTTTAGGATCAATAGCTTTAAGAGCAAAACAGATATCCTTTTTTGAAATGGGTCTAAAAATGAAAGAGGCTAATCATGAATCAGCTGGAGGTGTCACAGTGTTAGAGAGAGTCTCATTTAGACTCATTGAAAAATAAAGCAAGCTGATATGAAATGTTTGTTACTGAAGAAGAGTTGAAACAGGATAGTGATTTAATTTGCTTGCACAATTTAGAGGGNTAAAGCCAGCTGATATGAAATGTTTGTTACTGAAGAAGAGTCGAAACAGGATAGTGATTTAATTTGCTTGCACAATTTAGAGGGATTATTGAGATTTTCAGACAGTTTTTTTTTTTTTAAGATAGTAATCTGATTTAGACAATCTGGTCACGGTTTTGGTTTTATTTCTTAAAGTTGGAAAAGTAGATGATTCAGAAAGAGAATTTGTAGCTCGAGCTTTGACCTGTGAAACATTTCTCTCTGTGATAATAAAGAGCCAACTCTTCACTGAACTGTGGATTATTACTCCCACTAATCCTACATTTCTTTAGAGGAGCTTTCTTATTACAAAATTGCTGTGAAGGCATTGTGAATATATTCCAAAGCATGCAAACATCAGGTATCAGACAAACATTATCCAAATTACAGTTCTACAGATCATGAAAATCCTGTATATCAGAAGCTTTAATACATCTTTTAGAAACATAATAGGATTTGTGTTTGGGTGGTTTTGAGTCTCTTATTCAAGCAGCGGCATAGTGATCACTGACATTATTGCAAAAATGAAGCAGATATGTACTTATGTGGCACGTTTGAAGAATAGTAATAATACCCAACAATATAGATATGCTGAACAATATAAATGATCTCTCAGGTTGATTCAAGGCTGGCAGGGTTATCTCAGGGTACTCTTCACATAAAACAAGTCTAGACTGAACTCTTTAATTTACAGAGACCCAACAATCCCCAATGAGTGAACACTTGGAAACAGCGACAAAGAAAAAGTTGTCTTTAACTGGAAGAAACCTTGAATATAACAGGTCTCTAGGTGAGCGGGGCCATCTGCTTTGACTGGCTGGGTTGAGAGAGAAAAAAGGAGGGAGAATAATGATAACAACAATATAATAGAAGAAATGTGACTAATACTAATAATGTCCCTTGGCAGTCTATCAGAACATCTAGGGGATGATCCAAGGCTAGCGTGGCCCCAACTATAAGTTTTATCAAAAAGAAAAGTTTTAAGTCAACTCTTTTAAAGATAGGGATGGTGTTTGCTAGCCTGGGTAACCATGCACGTTCACATTGTTTCACTTTGTGCAAAGCATCAAGAGTC
>JANJYP010029456.1:0-17039 GCA_024605115.1 Rastrelliger brachysoma
AAAAAAAAAAAAAAAAAAAAATTGTACTTTGGAGTGTTCAAACAAAATTAGCAGCGCAACAAGTAAACAGTTTTTTGTTGTTTTTTTTTTTTACATTTTTTTAATGTCTTTTAAAAACGTGTAGAATTTTGTCTCGTGACTTCTGCATTTCTGGAATTCTCATTATGAGCTCAGAATATATTGTTTGCAAACATCTACCTCTTTATTTTCAGTCACATCGAACTTTCTAGTAAGCCGTGGTCTTGTTATTCAAAATAGAAATCTTAACTTTTCTGTTGTTGTAGTAGTAGCAGTAAAGTTACCATGCAGTGCAGCCATGCCTGAGGACTCTTGATGGTGTCGTGCTTGGTTTATGGTGTCGATGTGGAAATGCTTGAAAGCAACTGCTTCGAGCACCTGCCACTCTGTCGTACTTGAATGTCCTTATTTGCAACTGTAATGTGACTCGCTCCTTTCTCCTTGTACTCGCTCCCAGGCACCAGACTACTATATGTCTTTTTTTTAAATCGTAGGAGTCATTAAACACATTTAATTGTATTCCACCTTTCATTTGGCATATCTGATTTAGTTCTGCATACAGGTGATCAACTAGTCAACTAGTAGGATTAATGTTAGAAAAGCCTGCGAAATAAAAGTCTTTACAAATAAATCTGAATTTGAGAAGTAGGGATGAAAACAATTAGTTCCGAGTCATTTTGTGTCGCTGCCGCCGTGAAGTGTACGAACAAAGGCAGAGGGTGTTGTTTTACTTCTCCTTTTCTTTTTTCCTTTTTTCCCTTTCTTTTGAAATCCTGTAATTTATGTGGACTCGCTCGCGTAATTGGAGAGAGGGGAATTGGCGTCGGGACCACGGAGCAAACGCAAAAAAAAAAAAAAAACAAAACTAGAAAGGATAGCAGATGGCCGTCTTTCTCCCTGTGTGAGAATGTGTGAAAATAAAGAGAGAGTGAGAGGGGTTTGGTGTTTTTGGTATAGCTCCCTCTCATCTCTTGTTGAAGGCTTTTATCGTCTCCTCTGGTCGCGGGCGCTGATGAGGAGCTTTACAGGCGGCGAGAAGAGAAGCGAAGGAGAAGCTTGTTAGAGAAGGGAGGTGTTGATGAGATAATTACACAGCTGTCATAGTCCCTGTCTGGCCCAAGAGCTGTGCCATCAGTGTGTCTGTGCGCCTGTGTGTATGTGTGTGCGTGTAGACATATGTGTCAGCTGTGTGTGTGTATTTGTACATGTTTGCAGGGCTTTCTTCTATTCATGCGTTTTATCACGTGTGTGTGTGCGTGCGCGCATGCTACTCTCTTCAAGAAAACGGTACAATGCACATTTTTGATTGCTCTCATACTTGTGTCTGCTATATCCGTGTATGTATGTATCTATACAATACTCTGTCTATGTGTGTGTGTGGTTAGACACTTGGTGTAGAATAATAGCTGCACTTTCTCCTTTTGAAATGTATGGTCATGTCTTTTGGGGTGGAAATGAGGTTTTGAGCATCTATTCTGCCATTTCCTTCATCTATAGTTCCCCCTTTTTCTTTCTGTGTGTTTGTGTGTGTGTTGGTTTTGTGTTGTTTTGTTTTTGTCGGCTTTATGGAGTCACTGCAGGCGCTGCAGGCAAACTCCACTTCCTCCAAGACAGCCCATAATTCTTCCATGTTGAATTCAGACACATACACTCCCTCTTTCAGCCTGCCATGACCACTGCTTGGGACGAAGAAGAGAGAGTCTATGGATGTGTGTGTGTGTGTGTGTGTGGGTGTGTGTGTGTGTGTGTGTTTTTTCAAACTGTTGGCGGGGGCCCGGCTGATTTTGATGCATGCTCGCAAAATGAACGGAGGGCCGCAGGCATCCACACAAGCCCGCCAACCCACTGGCCAAATTGAGGCGAGGGGTGGGGAGGTGAGGGGTGAGGAGTAATGGCGGAGGAAANCGGGCCGCAGGCATCCACACAAGCCCGCCAACCCACTGGCCAAATTGAGGCAAGGGGTGGGGAGGTGAGGGGTGAGGAGTAATGGCGGAGGAAANACTGTTGGCGGGGGCCCGGCTGATTTTGATGCATGCTCGCAAAATGAACGGCGGGCCGCAGGCATCCACACAAGCCCGCCAACCCACTGGCCAAATTGAGGCAAGGGGTGGGGAGGTGAGGGGTGAGGAGTAATGGCGGAGGAAAGTTGACCACCGCCCTGGGAAATATGCGGCGTGTCTCTGAGCGAGCAAAAAAAAAAAATACAAGCTTTGGAGTCGGCAGGCAGCTTTTTCATTCAAGATGTTGAGAGCACAGGGTGGAGAGGGTGAGAGAGAAATTGGTGGAGGTGGTGTGTATGTGTGTTTTGGGGGTGGGTAGGGGGACGTGGTTGATATTGGTGGTTTGTGTTTCAGTTATGAACAGAAACGTCACAGAACAGGGACAAACCCAATTTCGAGCCCAGGGTCCTTGAGGAGAACCCGCCCTCCGCCCCCCTCTGCTGCCACCAACGTCAAAAAAAGACTTGACCTCTTCACTGCCAGAGTTTCTTTTTTTCCTTTCTTCCCATGCCACTATATTGCAGGACCCTCTGACCTCACTCAGCACCCTGAAAAACAATCCTCCTTTCAATCCCGCTGTCTAGTGACTGTGGCTGTGACAGTGAACCCCTCCCAAAAAAAAAAAAAAAAATTGGGTTAAAGGAGTCTCCAATTTAAAAAAAACTCTTGATACCTAGGTGGAGGTGTGTCACGAGGAGAGAGCACCTCAGATCTGTTTTCCCGCTTGTAAGATGAGAAAGAGAAGAAAAAACAACAAAAAAAACAAAACATAGAGCTAATTACTGCCTGTCCTCTGTTTTATTCACACTGTTCCTGTCACATAAAAGCAAAGCAGCAGACATGCCACTAAACCCTATCGTTTGTATACGAGTCATAATTCAGACGGCTCGAGAAAATGAGATAAATGACTCCCACCACCTTCAAAGACAGAGGGATTTCTCATTTGAGTGGAAATTAAATTAATACCACTGGGAAAAAGCTTGTGAATCTTCACACAGGGTGCGCCGCGGTGATAATACATCGCCTCATATGTTTTCAGATTCGGAAGAAGGGAGAGAGTGGAGCAGGAGGAGGGGGGTTATATTTGTCTTTTTTTTGTCCTTTAATAATAACAGTATAACGGAGCAAAAATTCCCTGAGCGCGTCGAGGAATTATTAAATCCACTTGCGCCACTACGCCGCTTTCATTATGTCACTTCGGTGGGCTGATGAAGAGCACTCAGAGGAGTGTAATTGGCGGCATCCATTTGTGACCTTGGCTCGAGAGCGAGGGGCCAGCGCGCCATCAATACGAGGCGATGGGACGTCGGCGCCCTGAGGGAGGGAGAGGCAGAGAGAAGGCTGGTAGAAAAGATGGGGGGGAAGGAGGGGTGAGGGTGGATGGAGGGATGAGGAGGATGGTGGCACTGCCATCTGTCTATGTGTTCTGACCCACTGCCCTCCTCAGCGGCCCAATGCCCAAATTAGGAGGAGTGACACACCAGCTAATTGCAACATGTGAGTGTTTGTGTGTGTGTATGTGTGTTTGTGTGGGAAGCAACAGTCTTTGCACCAAGGAATTAGAAGATCATGAAGCTCCATTTAGCATCATTTTTATGGAAAAATACTCCTGTCTTATTAGTCTAAATCATGAAGTGGAGCTGCAGCAGACAAGAGTGCTCTATTCCCATTACCCTGTTTTAGTATCAGCTCATTTGCCTCTATGAATTGTGGGTGTAGATACTACTTGACCCACAGGAAGTGACAAATTGACACTTTAGAGCAAATCACGAAACTCTCTAACGCAGCGAGCGAGCACCATTAAGTGGCGGACTAACCCAGATTACATCCCATCTCTTCAGTGCGCTTTTTGAACAGGTTGCTAATCACGAGCATCTTGTGCACAGTTTACAAGCATGTTATAAAAAATTTCTTGCTATTCAAGGTCATTATTTTTCAGAATGGCTGACTCCCGCTATTTGGAGCCACCAAAGAGCCAGACGGTGTAGCTTTAATAAAGTAATCTGCATAATCACCGTTAAAGTCTTGTGTCAGCCCACACAGGTTGGGAACAGCTATGCTGGGAGTTTAGAAAGTTTCCAAACTTAGAGTCCATTCATTTGTACTTTTTCATATCAACAGAGAATTATCAGGCAGCTGTTCAGCTCTATCATAATTATTAGCCATGCTAAGTGGTACGGCTCTATGGCAGTGTGGGTTGTTCCAGACTGAAATAACTTCTGGATGGACTGCAATGAAATTTAGTGCAATATTTCACAAAGGATGACTAGGCAGACATTTCCTGTGGTCCATTATCAGGATAACATTTTAAAAGTCTAATACTTTGATTTATAACTTTCAAATCTAATGACATTCACATCACGTTTTTTGCTATTTATAAGATGTTTGTGTGCTAACATACCAAACTAAGATAGCATGCTATGCTTGACATTAGCATTTACTTCAAAGCAGTGCTATAAGTACAAACAGGATAGTATGGCTGGAGTCTTTTCTGCTGTGCCTCAAATGACATACTTCCATTAGTACACTTCTACAACAAACCAAACACAGCTGTTGCGCACTTAACACATGCTAATGCTAGCTAGTTGTCAAGCTAGCATAACCTTAGAAGCCTACTGATGACTTAGAACGCAACAGTATACTGATGCTTTGTGCAAAAAACACATATAATACATTTGTATAATACAGCAAAGGTCACTATAGTTACAACGTCCTATTTCCTGTCCCTCCCCTTCTGCTACATACCGAAATGGCAAGGTGTACATACTTGTCAGTGTTAGAACACTTACACACTCAAAATATTAAATGTAAACACAAAAGTATGTGATTGCAAACACTGTATCTTGTTGATTAGTCTTTTTTTAGATCATTGCTTTGGTTTACTATGACACATTTGTGTGGTTCAGTCTCATTAACCTTGTTTCTAGCAGCAGCAGCAAGCAGCTGTTTAATGTAAGTAAGCTGAAGAGCCATATGTGTTTCTCACAAATTGATGGATATGAAAATAGAGAGTGGATCACAAGGAGAGTAACACAACTCAAGTTAGATTATATTTTTGCCTGGTGTCTGGATGGACACTGGAAGACCTTCAGAAGGCAATATGTTAGGGTTACTCTGTTTAGTATTTCTCTGTTTATTTTGGGCTTCTTCTGCCTGTTGTGGTCAGAATTTGTAGATGAATCTCAAACAGGTGAAACAACACAGAAAACCAGTTTGTTCACACTGTCCAGAGGAGGTAATGTTGTCTCAGAATGAAAAGCATCTTTGTGAGAGTACCGGGTAGAGATCCATCCACCTGAACTAATGTATACATTTTTCATTTGATTGGTTCAACCGCTTTTGATTAAATATTTTTTGTCACGTCTTCCACCTGACTGGGTGGACAGATATGTAGGTAGTTCCAATTGTTTCATAGACGTTTGAGCTTCTGTAGGTGGTGCTGTTCTCTCATCAGGCATGATGGCTTCTTAGTAGCTTAAATGATATAATGATAATAATAATAAGCATACATATTGTTTTTTCCTTACTACCAATGGTTAGAAGCAACCCCACAAATTGTGCATATTTAAAACCTCTAATGTCAGATCTTTCTTTGACATAATGCTTACTTGCAGTTTGCTGATTTTTCAATGTAATCAACCAGCAGCTGTCATTTCTAAATGATGTGTCTGCTTTTATCTGAAGACTAATGGGTATGAGTTATTGAGTTAGTAAGTATTCGCTCAATACCTCGGCCAGCTGAGGTGGTGAGGGCCTGGCCTTGCATTTCACACCCTGCTTCAAGGCAGAAACGTTGCACATTGTAGCTGTAACATGCAAGAGACACAGGAAGAGAGGAAGTGTTAGACAGAGAGATGAAAGATGAGAGAAGTGTTTTGTTAAACTCATTCTAATGTGAGGGACATCACTTGGCTGCTTGACAGGAAGCCCTGGGGCAGAGCTGCAAGTGTTGAGGGGGAGACACACACACACACACAAACACTTGCTCGTGCGAAAAATATGGACGCTGTCACAGGCTGGAATTAGGAGTTCGCCAAGTCACCAAGATATGAAGGTGTGTTGAGACAGAACGTGAAGCAAATTTCAGATGCGGCATCATTACACACAGTGTCAATGAAAAGATGTGAGTGGGAGAGAACGTATGCAAATTCTCTCTGGGTAGCACAAATTAAGAACAAGATATGTCAACTTGAGCTGAAATGTGTGCTTTTACTGGGGCTTCATGAATCTAGCAGACAAATTTATAGGGACATAAGGAAACATTAGAGAAACTGGAGGGGGAAAAAAAGCAGCTTTGAGGAGTTATGAGATCAGTCAGAGGCTGAGCTGTTACTAGTAAAGCACAGGTAGCTGCATTAGTTGGCTACAGCAGCCTGATCTCACAGAAATACGTGAAACAGCCACAACTTCTTTTTTATTATTTTTATTCTTATTTTAATATAGATATACAAACAAACAAAACACAGCAACAAGAAAACAAATAACCCAAAGTAATGTGACTGGAAATAAAAATATACATTTTGGCCACAACTTCTTAACATGGAATTCTGTAAAGGTGTCATGTCCTGTGTAAAATGTACATGTCTGTATCACAAAAAAAGTGTTAAGTCAATTAGGATCATCTTTCACGGTTCACATTAATTCCCTGGTACATTGGTATTGCTTCCATGGTACGTGGAACACAATTACATGACCCCATCGCAGAATCTTGTGTTAAAAAGCTGTTGCAATTTCACGTTTCTGTGAGATTAGGTTGAGCTACAGCTAACATTTGTACTGTCATCTCTTGGCTGTTTACAACAAATAAACATGAACCTTTCAGATATTTCACTTGTCGAATATGCATTAAAAAAAACACAAAGCTTTAATTTCAATAATTCACTCAGTTGGAGTGCAANGTTTCTGTGAGATTAGGTTGAGCTACAGCTAACATTTGTACTGTCATCTCTTGGCTGTTTACAACAAATAAACATGAACCTTTCAGATATTTCACTTGTCAAATATGCATTAAAACACAAGGAGACAATTTAATTTGCTTCAGCCTTGAGTTTGCCACAAAGCTTTAATTTCAATAATTCACTCAGTTGGAGTGCAAGCTGTTTATGTATGCTGATGATATTTTTGCGTTGGTAGCAGACCCTGACAGTTCTCTGCCAGTGTCATTAGAATGTATTAACACATACTCCAAATTATCAGGTTATAAGATAAATTGGCATAAGTCGGAAGCCATGCCCCTATCAAATAGATGCCACTCTAGAGTGGCTCAGGTATGAAATACATAGGTATTTGCTTAAATCTGAATTTGGACGATGTTGTCTCCTTCAAAGAATAAAATTGAATTTGGACAAATGGGGAAAACCGAAACTTACTTTGTGGGGGTAATTAATATGATTAAAATGGTGGGTGCCCAACAATTCATCTTTGTTTCCATTATGTTACTTGTTTAGCTTTTTAAGCAGTTTGACAGACAAGAAGAGACCAAGGATTAACATAAAGAAATTGTGGTCACCAAGGGATATAGGATGAATGGCTCTACCTAACGTTAGGCTGTATAATATATTGATTGAAATGTCCAGGCTGGCTCAGCATTGAGAAGGAACTGACTCGGAACTGAGCTGGATCAAAATTGAGCAGGAAGTAGTCAGACCTTACAAACCACTGGATGTTCTCTCACATGGAGTGACTACTAATAGACAGGACTGTTCCCTATTAAACCCAGTACTGGCTCATTCTAAGAATGTCTGGAGAGAAGTACACAAGATGTGTGGTGTGTCACAATGGCAATCATATCTCTCTATATAGCACAAACTTGCCATATGTATCGAGAAAAAGACTGTTTACTGGAATCAGTGGGTTATGAAAGGAATATATAACATAATGACCTATTCTCTGATGGTGTGTTTATTTCTTCTTCTGAATTTAAGAAAAATATGATTTGGAACGCAAAGATAATTTTTGGAAGTTCTTACAAAACAGTTACAGCATAACTAAGAGTTAGTTCATTCAGGTCAAGAATCCGGTGATAGAATTTCTAGCATTACCTGGTAGAGCACACAGGGCTTTATTGGATTACAGGAAAATATCTGTAAGAATCTGAGATATGCCTGGCAGAAAGATCGAGGATGTGATCTGACCGATGAAATTTGGCTAAGAATATTGGCAAATGCAATATGAAGGAAACCAGGGAGACATTTACTCAGTACAGGTTGATACATGGGTTCTATCTCACCCCATCTAGACTTTACAGAATGGGCTTGTTGGATAGTAACTTATGCTGGAAATGTAAGGAAGACACAGGAACTTTCTTACATGCTACTGTATTTGGGAGTGTAAACTAATGAGGAATTGAACACATAGTGACATGGCGTAGGTGGGGTTAATAATACCTGCATCAACAAGATGGTGGACCAAACAGAACTGCTTAATATATCAAAATATAACCTTGTTGTGATAAAGTTAGAGATTGTTACAGCTGCCAGAATGATTGGTCTGGGAAAATACATCCTCTCCAGATGTTAAAAGATGGATGGAATCCATGTTGGAGGCTGTGTCATATGAACACGAAAGCCAGAATCAGTGATGATGTTGATAGTTTCAAGAGGTCATGAGACCGCTTTTTCATTTATAATGCTGTTGTGACAACATGATGACTTGACTGAGTATATTGATACGCTGAATGTTTGGGTTGTTTGTTTTACATATGAACATTTATCATGGGCTGTTTTGTAACTGGAAACACTGCTGCCTGTTTATATATGATCACATGTACAAAAATAAAAGACTAATAATTTGCTCAGTTTAAGCAGATACAGTAATTGCCATTATGTTGTGTCTTAAACAATGAATCCATATTAAGAAATGACTGTAGGTGAAGGTGATAGTGGCATGTTTAATAATTCAGTCAATTTGTAAAATGAAAAGTAAGAAGAAGCTGACATTTATTATTCTGAATCAGAGCTAATGGCTTTGGGCTGCCGGGTGACAGTTAAAATGATGACTTGTCAAATTATTTCAGAATTTTTGTCAGGTGAGCAATTAACAAAATGTTCTACTATTACACACTGTAAAAGTGTGCTTGTCTCTGCTCACATGCTATTATGTTATTCATTTGAAGTATTGTTGACAACTTAGGATACTGTACACTGAGCTGCTGTTTAAATAGGATTGAAAAGAAAAGGTTCAGCCTGTGCAATGACATTCCTATTTAAATTCAGGTTAATGGATATTTTTCCCTAACTCAACAACAACGCTGAGGTTGGGGACTATTTCGTCGCCAGTGAATTCACCAGTAAACATTTTGTTTCCTGTGCTATTCTGAGCCTGCATGGCTGAAGTTCCAGCTCCGAGGGTGAACCAGGTCAAGGTGACATCACACACTGTGACACCCGGCTCAGAGTTGCTGTGACGACCGTCTCGCCTCATCAGTCACCCCTGTCAGACAGGTGTATGTGTGTATGTGAGCGAGTCCGTCGGGTACCAGCACGCACAAAGGATGGTGACGAAGGACAGGATGGATGGGAGGAGGAGGAAAAAGTATCATTTAAAGTTCATCTCTCAACCCTTCTGTTGTTGTGCTCTCTCTGCAGTGAATCTACTGGACACGACGACAATCACAGGAGACTGGGGCTGGCTAACGTATCCATCACATGGGGTAAGACTAAAGAAACATGTCCACTATTAAATATCTACAAAAAGCAAACTTTTTACATGATAAAAGAACCGTTAACAGACATATTTGAATGACTTTAAACAAAACTCCTGATCTCAAAACAATTAGCTGTCAGCATAAGTGAACGTGCTGATGCCGACTTGACGTAATCCTCATTATGCTGTTTCTCACCACAAAGTGACACCTGTTGCAATGGCAGTCCTATTTTTATACCTTGTCATCTGAAGGTGTGTGATTTTCCAGTTAAGGGGGAGCCTGTGCTTATTAAACGGTATCCGGTTGTCACGGTGACACCAGAGGGCTAATTACACGTTCATCCGCTGAAGCCAGACAACTACATATAACGCTCACCTAATTCCAACATCAGGTCCGACATTATTTTCAGATGCTTCCGCATATTGGCAGCAAGGTGCGAATCACAGGGAGGGGGGCGGGGGGGGGAGCCCCGCTCTCTCCCGCATGGTGAGAGGAGGGAAGGGGGCGGAGAGGGGAAAAAAAAAAAAGGGGGAGCAAGATGAAAGAGGTGACAGCGAGGGCACGCCGTCTCTACATTAGCATATTGTAATGCCACATGATGATGCCTGGGGGTGATGAATTAGGACTCCAGTCGCGATTTTTATAGCAGTAAGATGCCACCGCGTCCCCGACTCCCCCGGCTGTCAGTGAGGTGGTAGAAACATTTAACTCACCTCCGGCCCACACAACAGAAGGTGGTGTGATTGAACGGCGGCCAGAAGGAACAGATGGATTGTCTTTCAAGTCCAGAGAAAAGAACTGGAAGAATTGGATTAGAGGGTTTTTTTTTTCTTTTTTTTTTTGAGGGGAGTAGGGGGACGATACGACTCCTTCCGGGTAAAAAAAAAAAAAAAAAATCAGCATGAGAAGCGCGTCTCTTCCATCCTGACAGGTCTGTGTTCTAACATCTAGATTACATCAACTCAGCCCGTAGTGTTTCATTTAATTGGTTCAATATGTCAGATATATTCCTCCCTAACTATTCATTCCTAGACATTGTTTGACTCTGAGCTCCTTCGCGGGAAATGTTTGATGGGATGGATTCGGCGCCGGGGCTCGGCTTTCTGCCAGCTTACATAAGGTACGCGCGTTTGTGATGGATGGCACAGATCTGAGGAAGGTGAAGCCAGCTGTAGAGTGTTTGTGCCGTTCAGCAAGCCTTTTTCTTTAAGTGCTAATTTAAAAAGTGGCACACGTTTATAGGACGGGGGGGAAAAATGACTGTTGTCTTTTAGGTTGCAGATGAAGGTTTATATTAGCTTGCTAAATTAACACAGAGGCTGCATCCAAAATCAATCCTTCAACCACGACTCGTTATAAAGTAGACTAATAATCATTTAGCGTCATGTCTGCCAGGTGTAATGTGGATGTATTAAGAGAACTGGACTACTTGGTAACCCTTTCCCTTTCTAATAAAAATCGCTCAAAAACTACATTCCCTAAAAAGTTTCAGGCTACCTCAAATAATTTTCCAAAGTTGCTTTTCCTTGTATAATGTAGGTTTCCTCTCACTGTCATAAACGTACATATTCTCTTCGTCGGTGCCCTTGACCAAGGCACTGACATAGAACTGGACTTGTTCTCCGGCCGCTGTACAGTGGCTTCCCAGTGTTTCTAATACTGATACTCCTACAGTATGTGTGACAAATAAAGTACCTTTAGCTTTGGAGTACTGGACTTCTGAGTCCTAGTTTCCTTCACATAGACAGTTGACTTATGTTTTTTCTATACATCAAATTTCAGTCATACAAACATTCATTTCAGAATGTTTGCATTGCTTTGAAACCCCCCAGAAAACCTAAGCAGGTATACAGAAGCACAAATTATATGAACTTGAATGTACATGATCTGGCAAAAGCAACCCATAGAACACACTAAAACATACATTCATATAGAAGTATCACATTTTGTAGAAGTGTTTGCTATTAAAATTGTATTACCAGCATGAAATCATTTAGTAGATTCATCATTGTGATAGAAGCATTTTACACGTAATGGAAATGCATTATCTTTGTGAAATCAATGCAGGGTGAAATCAATATTAGACACCTCTATTTGAATTTGTCCAGTATAGTGGCCATTACGCAAAGTCTAGGTCACAGAGGTTAACAGGTTAGGTCACAGGACAAAACTCCTCCTGACCACTTTGCTTTTCAGCACTAACATAAAAATGACATCTTGTTATGAATCTGCAGTATAAATATATATGAAATAATACATTATATTAAATACTTAAATGATAGCATTGAAAGTCAAGCAGTGTGGGTTTTTTTCAGTTTCACTGCTGGTGTTTCTCTAATTATTTTCTGAGTGTTTATGAGGCTAATGATTTGTTGAGAAAAGGAAATGCGAAGCAAAAAAAATAACACATTTATGTAAAACATGAAAGAACATTTTTGTGTAAGCTTAAGAACAAACGCCTCCCTCCCAAATAACAAAGCTAAAATGTGTGTTACCACTCTTGACACTGTCTGCCGGCTGCCTGATTCCCATTTGGTCACATACAAATAGCCATTTTACTGGAATATGTGCAGAGAAATGCAGTGTGACATATTCATTAGGGCTGTACTAAAACAGTAATGAGACAAATCAGATTTTTAATGCCTCTGCCATGTTGATATCAAATACTCCATGTACACATCACTGTAAGACCGACTCAACAATGCATCGCTGCTCATTCACTGAATTAAGGCTTACATTGTGACTGCTTTCAGTGACAGTGTGTATTTTGTTATTTATGTGGGTACATAGTGTTGGGATCAAAAAGAAAAGGGCTCAGTGTGAGTGAGTAGTAAGTCACAGTGTAAGTAGGTGAAAACTGAAGGAGCGGCTGGCCTCCACGTGGGAGTCTTGATGTACTGAGAGCAGTAAGTGCTGCTGTACACCAGCTCTGTTTTGTGCTTGATAATGATGCATTCAAACTGATTCCTCAGCAAAGCTATCAGACCAGCAGCAGCACTTTATTACTGCAGGTCCGCTTCTGCTTTCAGGTTTTTTTTCTTTTCTTTTTTTTTTTTTAGCAAAGTCTGGATAGAAAGCAGAAAAGTACAGATGAATGTTTGCACTGCTAACAGCAACATTTACAGAGTTTTTTCCACTGGGATAAACCTCAACTACAAGCAGTCGTAAAGAACCTAAAGTACCTGGCACACAGATGTTTATAATAAGTGATATGACAGTGCAGCACCACTCAAGGAAAGGCTCAGTCTTTTTTCTCTACTGTATTCATAAATGCACATTGAAAGCAGCTGTGTAGGAAACGTTGGAAAATATGATGCTGGACTCCATCCAGGAGCCTTGTAACTATAATGCGTGAGGACTTATAATGTGTGGTGACTATGTGGGCACCTCAGATTATAAGTTTTTAACAGCTACATAACCAAACAAAGGGGCTGCTCTCAGTCTGTATAGAGCTATGAGCAACACGCAAAGAAAATACAAGCTTGTCAATTAGTTAAATGCCAAACTTTTTTTTTTTTTTTTTTTTGACACAACGCTGAGTGGATAGACTGATGCACTGATTTTCAACTTGGTGTAAAAACAAATCATTTAAAAAGCTGGGACTTGTCCAACCATCATATACAGTAATGGCAGCGGTGCCCAACGTTGAAAGAGTTTGTTGGTGCAGTCATTTGTTGGACTATATATTGTCATAAAAAATTACGATAAACAATATTATAGACATTTGAAGATCATTTTATACTACTGATATAATGCTAATAGTGTAATAATAAGGGAGGGCAGGGGGTATGATGGTTGAGGACAGACTTATTTACCTTTAATTCCACATAAGGAGCACATTGATTTCTAAAATTTGGGTAAGTCAAACGAAACCACGAAACATGTTTTTCCATTGCAGTGTTCCAAATATCTAAATCTTCAGAATTTTAAGTATGTAACTTATGTTTCTGTTTCTTTGTCTGCACATCTAGACTGACAGTGGAAAGTACACTTTTACAAACATGCACAGTGAGGAATGGAGGACACTACTCATTTGACATAAATAGCCTCTTTAGCTGTTAATGTTAAATGCGACAATACTGAGGTAAAAAGATCATGTCAGTGTGTCACACAATAATTCCATATATAGACATGATGATGCTGCTGATCATGTTACTATGACATCCAATTACATTTTTTTTTTTAAATATTGGCATGTCATTTGACTATTCTTTTAAAATTCACTCCAAAAAAATGTGAACTTTTTCTTACGGAGACGCTATGAATAGTGTAGAGACTTATATGCAAAGAGCTTTAGGCAGAAAATGTGTGTATGTGCATGTGAGTGAGAGAAACATTGCTGAGACCTCATGGGTTCTTTGATAAATGGATGTTTTGACAGTTTCTAAATCTCTCTCTCTTTCTCTCTCTCTCTCTCTCTCTCTCTCTCTCTCTCTCTCTCTCTCTCTCTCTCTCTCTCTCTCTCTCTCTCTCTCTATCTCTNTTTTTGCTGTCCTGACAGTTTACAGTGTTATGAATGTGCCATGCTAGCAGCATCAGTTTTTCCACTGCCCTCCGCTCCGGGCAGCAGCAACAGCACTTTGATGGTCTTAGGTCAAGAAAACACAACCGCAGTGGAAAGGAAAAGATTTCTGTTGTTGTTATGTCACACAAAGCTCTTTTTCTTTTATATGTGCGGACTGGTCTTGTTAAATCCATAAAATGGGTGAGAAGTTCTGATTCGGCGATATCATTTGAAAAAGTGTTACATAATGAATACATAAAAAACCCCTCTTGGCTTTGCTGTTATCAGCAGGTTCAATAACATTATTTTTACACTGATGTATTGTTCGGGAGGCGACACACATGTCACCGTGAGCGAGCGACTGAGGCAAAAGGTGAGACGGAGAGGGAGAAACAGATAGAGAGGCTGCCTACGGGGAATACAAGAGAAATAAGTGTCAAATCCACGCTGGAGGAAGATGGATTGAAATTGTCAGTGTGTAGTTTCCTGAATGTGAAGTCATTTTCAGACAGAGGGATGGGGGTCGGTCACTTTATTTTTATATTCTGTTTGTTTATTTCCTGCCACATGAATTCACTTTGCTTTAACAATATATTTGTCACTGCCTTAATATAATGTATTCATACAACAATGGTAAAATGATCATTTGTAATGGATTTACAATAATTATGTTTTTGATTATATACATCACCTTGTTTATATATGAACAAAAGGTATTTAAATAATAATATCACTTATCGTGATTAATATATTGTCCAACAAAAGTAGCTATAGTGACAGACCTAAATGTATTATACATACTTATATTGAGCAACCCATAGAAAATTATTACCCAATTATGCAAACATAGCAAATCATTGGGCAGCAAAAAAGCCACATTTTTCAGGGTGGTGGAGCCCAAAATAGAGCTAAAACGAGGTTACATTTACTAAATGGCCAGAAACATAACGTCAATCTCGAACATCTGTATCAGCAAGTGTCTGTTAACATATTCCAACTAGCCTAACATACCAAATCATTTAGCGACGACAAACCAATTTTTTTCAGGGTGGTAGAAACCAAAACTGAGCTAAAAGGAAGTTACATGTATTATTATCATTTGTCTGGAAACATGACGTCACTATCAAACATCTGTATCGCCATGTATTTGCTAACATATTTGCAATAAAAAATGTATAAGGTGACCATGTATCTACGTTTATATTTTGTTATGCTGGCACTACTTTAAGTGGTAAACAAAATGAATGAATACAGCTTTAAAGGATAAGGCTACTGATATATTCTACATTTTTCCTATTGTCAACAAATCCCATCATAACACCAAGTGACAGTGAATTGAACAGGTATTGTTTATGTATCCAAAGCCTGATAGGCCTGTATCTTAATCCGCTGTGACACAGAGCTCCAGAGTTATCCAAAAACTATTAAAAACACATCAATGAGCCATGTTGTTAACACCACCTGACACCTCCCTTCACTGGGATGAATACGGACTGTTGAGTCCTCCTGTGGTACATACATATATATTAGTACATAAATTTCACTTCTTGGACTATACTTTTTATTNTTACGGACTGTTGAGTTTACCTTCCTCCTGTGGTACATACATATATATTAGTACATAAATTTCACTTCTTGGACTATACTTTTTATTCTACATTGATTTCCTAATGCCTTTTTACCTTTTTATATTTGGTTTTACTTTATCACATTTCCTGTTAAGTGCTTTAACTTTTTTAATTTCTAATTATACTAATTAATCATTTATCTTTTCTTTTATTTGGGTATTCTTATTTATTTTAGTTTTTATTTTATTTTGCTTTTTTTTACTATGGAAAGCACTTTGTGTTGAATTACTATTACTACATATATAGTAATATGTATTCATCCACAGCTGAAAATAGTCCACAACAATGTCTCTATCTTCCTGTTTTCTGAAATTAATGAGCTTCATATATATTAAAACTATATTTATGACCTACTTTTTAAATATTAATGTGTGTAGATATGTCAGTGGACTCAGGGGTATAGAGCCACATACACACAGGAGTAGGGATAAACACATTGTTAGTTTTTGGTCATTTAATGGAATTTGTGGTCAGTGGGAGGAAAAAAAAAAACTGGAATATAACAGCAGCTTCATCCTTTAACAGCCGAGCCAGCAGCAAATCCCTGAACTGGACTTAAATGAGAGAGGAAAAAATGAGACATCACCAAGATGTGAGCCATGTAGGAATGGAAGGCAAGAAATAGAAGAAGAGAGGAGGGAGGAGGAGGAAGCTGAATTTTTATTTTTAAAGAAATGTTACAGCCAGATTAAAATGTTAACAGGAAAATAGGTGAAGATTGTCAGCTTGCACTCACTGCTCAATCGATTGTGTGTGTGTGTGTGTGTGTGTGTGTGTGTGTGTGTGTGTGTGTGTGTGTGTGTGTGTGTGTNGTCTTTATTAGCACCTGACCTCTCCCTCTATATGATCCCTGTTTTCGATGACATCATGACAGATCACGTCTTCGACTCAAGGGGCTTCTTTCCATCCAATTTATTCAGGCAATGGTTTGGACGCCCGTGGGCTGTCCCGGGAGCATCTTTCTGTGTTTCTCTCTCTCTCTCTCTCTCTCTCTCTCTCTCCCTCCCTCTCTCTCTCTCTCTCTCTCTCTCTCTCTCTCTCTCTCTCTCTCTCTCTCTCTCTCTCTCTCTCTCTCTCTCTCTCTCTCTCATGCACACTCTGTCTCCAGAGCTTGTCAGATAGGGCAGGAAGACTTCATTATCCTCCTGTCCGATCTATGTTGGCCATGACAGGTTCATCCACCGGCCACCACCACAATCGATAGGGCTGACGGTGCAAGTGTGTGTGTGTGTGTGTGTGTGTGT
>JANJYP010029494.1:0-10084 GCA_024605115.1 Rastrelliger brachysoma
TCAGAGCAGCACGGCGTCAGTTCATCATTTCAGTAGTCAAGAACCTTATTCTCAGCTCATCTCACATTGTAGTCTCTGCCCCACTGAATCTACGCTCTGAGCCATTCTTTTAACTCATTACCAGTTTCTGTTGCCTGTTTTTTCCATCACTTAAACCTGTCTAACCCATTTCCGCACAGCTCCAGCCCCTGTCTACAACTTCTACATTGTGTTGTCAGCATTGTCAGCACTGGCAATTTTAAATGTAAGTAAATTTTTCACTCTCAGTTCTGTTTTTGGCTTCCACCAACTCCGGGGGGAATATCAAATCTAAGCTGATAAATGTTCCACAATGTTAGTTAGCAAGCTGATTGCTTTGCAGTTTGGTGCTGGGCAAGTAGCATGCTGTTTTATCAGAGATTTTGCACTGAAAACAACTGCAACAAACAACACTGATGAGAATGGTTTCAGTGTTTTGGTCTAATAAGTTAATATTTAAATTGCGTATTCATGACAAGGCTGTCTGTCAGTCATACATATTTCAGCTTGAGACATGAATGTGTTTGCTTTCAGTTTACTCCCGGCCTAAACACTTGTGACTGATTACTTTTTAAACTGATATAAGGCAAACAGTCCAGCAATGATGAAGCAACATTACAGCTCATTTGGCGTTTCTGGCCACCTGATGAATGTTATTCTAACACTCTCCTTAAGCTCTATTTTTAGTCTCTATAATCTCCAGAGGGAGAGATCTGGCTGTTTAGCTGATGAATTCCTGACTATGTTTACCAGTTAGTCACTAAATGTGTCTATTTGTCATGCAGTGCTAAACAGGGAGTGTACAGTGTTTTTTGTGTGTTTTTTTCTGTGAAAACAGCTGCCTGCTGTGGCTGAAAATTACACTCGAGCAGGGGAACAGCTAAACTTGCTATAAAATTATAAAGCAGAATTGCAATTTTGCATTGGAATATCTCTAATACTACACATTATATGTGATGAATTGTTAAAAAATATCAGTTAATTGCTGCCTTAAAACTAACATGCTCTGTAGAACTGAGAGGAACTGCAATGTTCTTTATTGCTTTTACACTACACATTTCATCCATTGTTAATGTACTGAATAAATATTGATTATCACAGCTGTGAGAAAAAAATCAAATAATTATCAAATGTTATATTGCACATTTTCAACTAGTATCCTTTAATGAAAGAAAGGCAAGAAATAGCTTATGGTCATTAGAGTTTTAGTACAAACAACAAGGCTACCAAATAGGCTTCATACATGGTTGATGCTGAACTCCTTCACTAATTAGTTATAAAGGAACAAACAACCCCAAAACACACTACAATTTATTTGAACCAAAGTTCCAAACCAGCTACAATAGTGAGATAGATTCACATATGGCTGGATGCTGGATGTTGGCTGTGAGCTGCTTGGTTAATTAGTTTGACTGTTAAAAAGAACAGAAATAGACAAAGGTTTAGGGCAAAGTTTAAGGCAAGGAGCAGACTCAATATAATACAAGCTAACAGTGTGAGGTGGCAGTTTTCACTCACATATGGCTGACTGGTTGCTTCAAGCTGTTGGATAATGAGTGAGAGAAAGGTAAAGAGAAAGAGGGAAAGAGGAGGGTTGAGAATAGAGAGAGACAGAGATAGATAGAAAGAGAGAGAGAGAGAGAGAGAGAGAGAGAGAGAGAGAGAGAGAGAGAGAGAGAGAGAGAGAGAGAGAGAGAGAGAGAGAGAGAGAGNGAGGAGAGGAGGGATATGGTGGTTTTTATAATGAGGGGACAGAAGAGACAAACACCTGAATAGAGAACGAGAGAGAGAAGGTTGGAGGCAAATAAAGACTCCGTTTGGCAGCTAGTGTCCACACACACACACACACACGCACACACACACACACACACACACACACACACACACACACACACACACACACACATGCACACACACACATACACACGCGGTATACTGGTTGCTTGGAGCAGCTTGGGATAATAAGAAACACAATAAGGTGGTTTTTATAATGAGAAACAACAGCTGAACCACCGATGGCAGAGAGGAGAGTGAGGAGGGTTGCAGGCAATGGAGAGCTCCACTTACTGTACAAAACAAGGACTGAACTGAAATAGAAAGTTGTTATGTGATACCTTTACTTACAAAAACAAAGTAAGAGATGGGTGCATGGGCATGCGAATGGTTTGTCTGCATGCCTACGCAGATGACTCCGGTTTGAAGCCGGAGGTTCTTTGCTGCATGTCACACCCTCTCTCTTTTTCTCATGATACTGTCTTATAACGGTCAAATTAAAGTGTCTATGCTGGTAAAAAAAGTAAGAGATGTAGTTGTTTAATGTGTCTCTGTACGAATAATCAATGTCAGTGGTTACGATAATACCTCTGACTGGTTATGCATGCTGGGCAGGTGACAGGTGTGAATATGTTGTGTGCTCTAGTGGACTTCACAGTGTGGATATGTGGTCACACAGCTGATGGACTGTTAGTCAAACATGCTGCCTGTCATTGTGGTATAGGATGAGAGGTTGAAGAAGAGCCAGTTTGGTACCTTATGACATCAAGTATGGTGACAACACTAAGGGCCTGATTTACTTAGATCCCAAATAAAGGGTACTAAATTGCACGTTTAGTTTGCATGGTTTGCAGGTGACCTACTAAGAATAACTGCGTAAATGAAAACAGGTGCAATAGGATGGAGACAGCAATGTTTAAATGAGGGTTTTGTGTGTCTTGGTGGAGAGTTGGAGAAGCAGAATGCTGCAAGTGCAAAATAAAATTTGATTAGGTTCTAGTGGAAGAGATTAACAAATATACTGATTTATGACACAAAAAATTACCAGAAAAACTGACATGTGGGAGAGTATTGATAAAGTCAATGCTGTCAGTAAAAATATCGCACTCCAAAAATATTAACACGGTGGAAAAAGTCAGTTCTCTGTGTATTGTGTCATTGTGCCTCCATCTTCACCTTCCCACAGTGACAGAAGTCGTGTGTGTGCAGCCAGTTAATACCTATCTTTCAAAGGTAATTATCATAGACGCATCAAAATCACCTTCAAGTTTGTTAAATCACAATGCATGTACTATGTAACATATTTGCATATTTGATGTCAAGTTTGCACATGTTTTTAGACATGCAAACCTTGAGTAAATCAAGCCCTAAGAAGAGAAGAAGGATGTGATCAAATTCAAGGTAATCAGTACAAAAAAGCAAGCTCTGACCACCAACTGCTAGCCAGCTCTCAAAAATGAAAGCTATATTCGAACTTTTCTGCAAAATAAATCTGTTGGTTGGTTGGTGCTGCATGTTTACACCTGTATTGGTGTGAGACACTGAATGTAAACATAAACGTTGTTTACCAGAAATCTCTTATCATTAAATGAATACATAAAAATTAAGTATTCAATAACGCATAAAATATTTTGTCCTCATAAGATTTTTACACCTGGCAATGTGGAGAAGGCCTTGAAACAGCTTTTAGGCCCTCATATAAGCTAAGAAAAAACACAAGGTGGCTCATAAGGTTGTAATAATTTTGTTCTCACTATGGCGTAGATCCCAGTAAAAGTTTACATTGGATTTCCATTAAGTATAATTTTAACTGTATTAAATGTGCAAAGTAAGTGTAATGTTGACACTGGTGCAGAGATGCAGTAAGGATATATTATTGTTCAATAAAGATGAACTTAGATGCACCGCAGCAAGTGTACATGTGTGAGTGACAGACAAAATTACATTCAGAGAAGACATTTAAATACAGTACGAGTTAGAAGACTTGTTTTTATTTTTATAGTTGTGTACGTAAACCATATACTGAATACAGCAACTCTATAGTGTGTGTGTGAGTGTATGTGTGTATGTGAGATCACAGAGCTCCACAGCCTTCTTCTTTTTTTCCTCCCGGATAAGCACTTTGTTGTCCTTGGGAGACTGCTGGTGCTTGGCTTCTCGTGCACAGTGGCAGGGTGCTGTTCCACTGAGGCGTGCATGTGAGGTGACCTTCCTTTGCTTCTGCCTCAGTCACACTTTTGTGCACCACACACACACATACACACACACACACCTTGGGGGCCTCAGAATAACGCACACTGTCCCATGCGATGTTTCAGCCTGACAGACATCCTGTGTTGTTTAATGGACCACTGGAAACACAAACTATCACAGTTACACATATGAGCACATACAAAATCGCCACACACTGCCCTTCCCAGCACCACAAGCACACAGACTGAGATGCTTTACAAATACACAGGTTTTAGCTGGTGCTGGACACACAGGTCACCATATAAAGTCAACCAAATTCATTTGCTGGAAACAAACAGACGCAAGTTATGTATGCACACACGTGTGCGCACACACACACACACACACACACACACACACACNAATAAGGTTTAAGTGATGAAAGGTCAGATCACTATAATATGATGCAAGCAAAATGTGCATCACTCACTACACAACATAATTTATCCCATCGAAGCTTCTGTACACTTTTAATACAATGAGTCATATTTTCACACAAAACTGAGAAAAGTCTGTGCTCAATGGCAGGAAGTGAAACAGTTATGTAATGTCACATTTTTCAATAAATAATGTGGTATAGGAAAGAACTGTGTTGAAAGTAACAATGATTTTCTCTGAGCCTAACAACACTTTCCAGAATTGTGAAAATCATGTGGATGTATTTAACTTTCATAGAGATTTACCCAGAAAAAGTGATTTTCAATACCATGTAATTAACAAGTGGTACATTTTTCAATCATCACTATGGCACATGAAATAATGTAAATCAAATTAAGATGGACACGTTTGCAATTACATATTAACAATAACATTTTCAAATTTAAAAAAAAAAAGAATAATATAAACAATTGAAGTTTATACTGTTACATTACTGTTAACCCACCCCCGTGTTACTTTTGTCATGACTGACAGGGACAAAAGAGCACCTGTTTTTGATAGAACACATATGAATTGCTGGTCACAGTGAAGATTAGTGTCTGTCTGAAATGTTATCTTTAAAAAATACCTTTTGTCTGAAAAATGTTACTTTTGCTCCTATGTTATATAGAGTACACAGAGAGGAGAAACTAAACTGACGAAATAAACAATTATCATTTGAATCATTATATCAAAAAAACCTGTAGCCTAATGGTGCTGTGGGGAAGACTATGGTGGTGATGATGACGACAGTTCACAGTTTCTGGTTACACACAAAGCATTGTCTGTCAAGTGCAAATGAATGAAAATTTGTCACTGTATGGAGCTAAATGAAATGCCTCCTCCCTGTCTGTTTATAAATCCCATCTTAAGACCTATACCTCTTCTTCTTGACTTGGCACCCAGTAAGAGGTTTACTTAATTTATTTTATTTTAATCAACTTTATTTATTTTATTTGTTTTTATTTGATTATTTTATTTTACTGTGATTGGATTGGATTAATTAAGTGCAACACCCTCCAAGCTATGCTATCTTAGCATCTTTATTACATAGCCTACTATGGCATCTTTTTTAGCTGCAAGTGTGGTGTTTTTTTTTATCTAGTTGTCTTGTTTTATATTGTCTTAAATGGAGTGCTGTAATCTCATTAGATGTTAAATATAATGACAATACAGCTTTCAATTCTATTCCATTCTTTTATATTCACACTTTTAGCTCAGTCAGAGATGACACCATGAGAAACCAGAATACTAGAATATGCCACAAAATCCATTGACCAGCATACAGTGATTTTTTCAAGTATTAACTATAATATTTCCATGGCACACTAACAATGGTCAGGGGCTGATGCCGGCATGCTTCTGCTTTCATACTTCTAGTTACACCACAGATTTGCCATGCATTCAGTGCACAATCTGGGATACCTCAGATTGATATTGTGTACAGTCTGACACAGATTGTGGCGTCTTGCGCAATGTAGCATGCAATAAGCTTACATGATCATTGTTGTTGCACGCTCTAAAGGTGGCTTTAGCCCGAAGAACTTGACAAGACTTAAGACTTAACTTATGGTAGCTATATATTGTAAAAAGAAGAGGTCTGTAACTGCAGCTTTGTGCACAATTTTTTTCTCAGCATTATACTTATAACTTAGAGTTATAACTTAGAGTGATTTATGATTTATAATGATTCAGTTTATTTCCCCAAAGTGCATTAGTCACAAGGAATGTCCGTCCTGGTATCTGAAATGCACAAATTTGTTGCTGGTACCAGTGCTACAGAGAGTATCAGTATATCACCTTTGCTATAACACCTTAATGTCAGCATTGATAAAAGTATTGCAGGGTGCGAGGGTGGTTCTTTAAGCCCAGATGTTGACCTCCCTGAAAAGCCTCAGAGCAGCTGTGAACATGGGCAGAAAATCACCCCAGGTGTTACCATGGTTATCAGGTTTGTACTGACAGATGCTCATTAGAACAAACAAGCATAGCAGTGCATACACACACACACGCCCACACAAACATACACACGAACAGCTGATAACTTGATAAGTTTCTCCTCACTTGAATAGTTCAGCCCTCTTTTTGCCTTTGAGTGTTAGATCTGTGGAAGAGGAGGATGAAGAACATCATCTGTGCCACTTTGAGCACACAATGAGATTTAAAAACTCTGATTCATTAAGGATTTATGCTTCCTGCTAAAACTAGAAAATGGTAAAATAAGAATGCAATGCTTTTCTTGTGATGTGGACTGTGTGACCATATGTGTGGGAGAACCAGAAATAACAAAGTCACAATGTGCTTATACTGGCTCAAGAACAAAATCTCATTATTCTGATCAGATAAGAAAAAAATAGGATTTAAAACATTTATGAAACACAACTTCCCTACAGTATTGTATTGAGAAACTTGTGATGTCTCTGGTTTGATATTTTTTTAAGACATGGGAATATTTGCCAGTGGTCAGTTAAGTAGAAGAGGTCCTTCCTCATTATTGTAAATTTAAAAGCAATACTCAGGCTGGGAGTCAGGGAAAACCACCTCTTTGACTCTCACATCCACACCTCTCAACTGTGGCACCCAGATTAATGATTATAATCTGACACATTTGTTGGCTGCATTATTAAGTCACTCACACTTTGATTCACACGTTTTGCCAACACATCTCGTGTTGACATTGCTGTGATTCAATTGTGTTTTAAACAAGCCACTGAGATACATGTGCCCCAATTCCTAAATGTGCTATTTTGTCACTATTGGCACAGCAATGTCTCAGTTTTTCAATAGAGATTAAAAAGTTTAATCTTCTCTTGTCTCCTTTTCTCTCCTTCTCTCTTCTGTAACTGACCAGGTAAAAATAAGTAAAAGACATTATAATAGCAGTTTTTTGAACCAGCAGCAGCAAGTGTTTCATTAGTTCCTAATTGCAAATACAAGCTATGTGTATAAACAATATATTTACTGCACAGTAAACATGGAGACAGAAGTGAACGTTATTCTCCACTGAGGCAGATGTATATATTCATAGAATCGGCTCATCAGTGCTCAATATGATAGTGATTCTAGGTGCTCACGCTATGTGACTAGAAATAGTCTTTTGACTTTTGATCCAGTCTGAGCGTCTTCACAATACACCTGAGTTTCATTATTCTGCATTTAAAAGCCAGCAGCAGGTCGCAAATGTACAGCACATTAGCATACAGTGGTGGTTACTAGCAGGCAGACAGGTGTTAATGATCCTCTGAGGACTCACATATTTATTCATAGATTCACTTCAGCCTAATTCCTCTCCTACATCCAAATGCATCATGATGGGCCACCCAATTTTCATTCGGTTTTGATGTACCTTTACTGTATATCAGGCATGGTGTGCAGACAGAAAGTGTCACATTAAATCTTCATCATCGTTTTACAACGGAGACTTTATTGTACAAATGTATGTGGAGAAAAAAAAACATGATGATATTTGTGGAGGAGATATTGATAGATTCAGTTCATCACTGATCTATTGAATATAATTGTGTTTTTCACCGTGATGGAGAATATTTTTGAATAAAACACCACTTACAAATTTGGAGTTGCATATTTATTTTTCTTTTCTTTAAGCTAAGTATATACATTTTGTGTGAATTCAGTGGTTAGTGAATTAATGTAATTGTAACTAAGAATAATATGTAACTTAACAAATTCCCTCTGTCACTGGATCTTTGAAAACACTGAGGGGTTTCTGAGAGAAAGGACAAGACATGAGTGCCTCAAATTTTTGGCAATTCAGTGCTCATTCAAACCAAGCAAGTTCACTAAAATCAATTTTTAAAAAAATCCTTGGTTATGAACTGAGTGATGGTCTTAAGGAATTCTCAAAAATTGTAATTAGAGTTTAGCATGAGGCAGTAGTATGCAAGTATGCAATAAATCACATTTTAAAATTTAAGATGAATATATCTTTGATTCATAATAAATTCCACAAAGTTTCACCTTTATGAAATGACTTTGTTTGAGTGTTATTTATTTATATATATTAATGAAAACGAAATAGCTCAAAATCTGCAGAAATTGACAGAGATTTAACACTGGTGTTTGTTTGATTGTTAAAAAAGAGCCTCGTATCTTCATTGTACAGTAAGCACAGTGAGCAGACAGACGGTGTAAATAATCCTTTTGCGGCCTCACATTTTTATTCATAGATTCAGTTTACTCTAATTTTGCCGGCTCATTGTTGTGTCTGTTGTAGGCTCCTCCCTGGCGGCAGCGTTGCTCATGAATATTAATGATTAAATTTGCATAATTAGATGCAGCGTTATCATAATAATAAAGACCTACCGTATATTATATCTCGAAAACGATCCTTAGACCTCAGATAAAATCTTTGAGCTTTGACCTAGAAAAGAACAAAGATGACTGTGTACTGCCAAGATCTGCAGTGGGGTGCAACAAGATGTGCAAAACTTTGTTTTTTGACGTAAGTTGTGTTTGAGTTCTTCTTTATCAATATCATTTTTAAAATACATATATTTTTCACTAAGGAAACAGGAAAAATTGTTGTAAGAAGGGCACATTTATGGAGAGTTTGTGCAGTACTGAAACTTTTCTTTATATTCACAATTGTATGTTTATTTTTATGGTGTCTGGCAATAGATAACATTATATTATATTGTATTTCTATTGTGGGTTTCTTTCCTTTCCTTTCCTTTCCTTTCCTTTCCTTTCCTTTCTTTTACTTGTACTTTTTTCCCTTGTACTTCCCGCTTTTCCATCCATATATCCTTTTGTGTGTTTGTTTGTTTCTTTCTTTGTATCATCTACCTAACTATAATATGGACCAACTAGTTTTTTTTTTACCTTCCTCTCTTTGTTTCCCTCCACCTCTTGATGTTATGGGTTCAATTAGAGTAAGATATAGCACGCGTACACACACACACACACACACACACACACACACACACACACACACACACACACACACACACACACACACACACACACACACACANAATTATCTAGCCCATAGGGGGGGTGCCAGCTTTGAATCTGGATTTAATATGGTTTCAGAGTTTCAGATTTACTGCAACACTTAAGTCTTCTGACTCACACACATATACATGCAAAGCACGCATGCAACTGGGAACACACACACAGGCATATGCACATGAACACATCATACCTGTATGTGCACATACAAATACAAATGTACAAGCAGACGTTGTATACTGCATCTACAGTCCAGAGACATACAAGCACACATAAACAATACACGTGCAAAATAATCCCGTTTACCCACCACCCCTGTGTCTCTCTCCCCACACACACACACACACACACACACACACACACACACACACACACACACACACACACACACACACACACACACACACACACACACACACACACACACACACACACTCAAACACGCTCCCTGGCTGTGTCCTGTGGTCTGTGGGTGCTGATAAGGGTTTAATCCTGATTGGAGCCTCAGTAAAAGGCTTTGTTATAAACACTAAATAGACTGGCCCTCGGCGAGCACACTGGGACACTGCTGATAACATATACACATGTGCATGGACACACGCAAAATGGATGCATATAAACACATATAGCCCATACACAGGTTTACATATATAACAATAACACATAGAAACAC
>JANJYP010029509.1:0-15682 GCA_024605115.1 Rastrelliger brachysoma
CCTACAGTATCCCATGACTGGATATATTAACTTATAGGAAAGCTTCACTTTTCCATATAAGGTTTATTGAGAACATAATTAGCTGAACTAAAATGGTTTAAATCCTTAGTATTCATAAGTTATTCCCATCTATTTACTCTGAGTTAAAGGATAAGGCTGGACATTTTTAAAATGTTTTTCTTACTGTCAACAAATCTCAAGTGCAGAGCTGAACCAACAGTGAACTCACCCTACTAACTTCAGCACAAAGCCAAGAGGTTGTGATATGTAGCACAACAAGCAGGTGAAGCACTGTCAGTAGTTTTTTGAGCCATTTCTAAGTAAACTACCACAACCAAATGTTTTGTGGCCAAGGATTGTGTCACCCAGTGCAGCGGTGTGACTCTGAAATACAACACAGCTCTGTGACTCTATAGAGGAATACACTATATATCAGCCTTTAGATGTACACACAACACTTGTAAGTAGGATGTGTTCATTGTTAGTTTGGCTCTGCACATCATATTTGTCGACAAGAAGGAACATAGCCAGCCTTATCCTTTAATGGAAGTCTGTGCGGTACTTCATATACCATCATAGAGCATGCTTTATTCATGTGATTTTTGCATACAATAGCAGGCTTTCAGACAACAAAAGCCTTGTTTTCTGAAAAACTGCAGAAAGTAATATGCCAGAGGATAAGATTGCATAATATAGCCCACAGTGACGTGTGGACTACAGGATTCCCACACCTAGGAATTCTAAATTAGTTACTGTCTTAAATAGTTACATAATTCTTTATACTGTGAAGAAACCATGGCTCAGCCCAAGTCGGGCATTTAAAAGTAAGGATGCATGATATTGGATTTTTTGCCAATGGTGATATTTTCTAAGTCATTTTGGCCAACACAGATAAAGATGTATGCACATATTTTTTTCCACCTGACTGAAGAGACTATTGCACATGGATAAGTATGATCAAGAAAGACAATATATGAAGGAAGAGCTTAGGAAGACTGGAGTTGAGGAGCTCAGTATTGAAATTTTAATGAACCTGCCAAGTCGGTCGAGCAGCTTGAGTTTATTAGACAGAGAGGATTAATGGGCAGGATTTAATCTCAGGTCCACACTCCGGAGCAGAAGGTGGCANAAAGACTGGAGTTGAGGAGCTCAGTATTGAAATTTTAATGAACCTGCTAAGTCGGTCGAGCAGTTTGAGTTTATTAGGCAGAGAGGATTAATGGGTAGGATTTAATCTCAGGTCCACACTCCGGAGCAGAAGGTGGCAGTAACGCACCTGATGCACTGGTTGCTAACCACCATTATAAACCAAAAAGAAGCAGGAGTTTTTCAAACACAGCATTACAGTGCATCCTATTAGTCAAGTTGTTTCCTATCTGTGCAGCTGAACACAGCAGTTCATCCACAAACTTTCATCATTCATGATCGTCCCAATGCTTCCTCAATAGGCTCCACTTCACTCAGATGCCCCACAGATCTACTACTTCTTTTCACTGTAATCAGGGGTTGTTGCTCCGGTTGGATCCACACTCTCCAACAGTTAGCAGGAACTAACTGGGAGGTAGTTGATACTTCCCTCTGGCTATGCTGCAACAAACGCTACGCTATCCTCCCAGCTAGCACCGGCTCTCTGTGTGGATTCAACTAGAGCATTGACCGCTGATGCTGAGTGAAGTGGAGCCTGCAGAGGAAGTGCCGGGACCATCAGGGTGAAACAGTCCACGGTAGGAAGCAAAGCCAGGCAGCGATAGAGAACGCAACATATCGGTCTGTCATGTGGGCAGAATTGTTTATTTTTTTTAGGCTGATGCCAACATTTAATTTAAAAGCCTTTTCTTGGCAGATAAGGGTGATGTACCAAAATTAATCATGCATCCTTCTTTCAAAGTAGAGATTATTTAGAAAGATTGTACTCAAGCTATCATGAAGGTCGCTCAGCAGATGCACTGATGCATTTATTTGTAATCCTTATTTGCACAGTTTAGTTTCACTGTATTTTTTTTAAAACATCTTTATAAATATAACCTTTGATTTACAAGCTTAATTTGAAAGATCCAACCTTGTGTGAGGACACTTTAAGACTACAATGATCTTTTTTTTTTTTTGTAGTGACAGTCTGGTCATTAGTCTACTAATCATACACACACACATACATGCACACACACCATCATACAAACAGACACAAATACTCTGTGGTTTTGATAAAGAGGCCTGGCTAATGAATCAGTCTTTTGAATAATTCCTGCTACTACTAGTTGTGTCTTGAATTATTATTTTCAATATTTCAGTTGTAGAGGATTCAGACTTTCTCTGTGTTGATCCCTGCCTCCCCTCTCTGTCTCTTTCCCTCTGTCTCTCTCATTTCTTTCTCTCTCAGTCCCTTCTCTCTCTGTGTAATGAGGCTCCTCTGTAGTTCTATAATTAAAACCCCAGTGAACAAGACAAGAGATGGAGTGATGGAAGGATGGACAGGAAACTGACTCATGGACTGTGTCAGTATGACAAGCCAGCTGTGTACGCGTGTGTCTATATGTGTATGCTCTACTTGTTCCACCTAGTTATGAATTTAATTGCGAGGGTGTTTTACAGCACGATGAAACAGATTGAGATGGATGTCCATGTGTGCGGTTCTGACAAAGCGAATTGGAGACATACACCCACTCAAACCCTGTTCAAATAATCCATTTAAGATTATAAATTGGACACAAATGAAGGCCAGATAGCGACAGAGGTGTCTAGTGGGAGAACAACCTGACAAAAATTCACAGACGCTTGGTGTAATAAGTTTCCAAGAATCAATGAACAACTAGATACTGTGAAGGTTAGGAGACCAGAGACTTGGAGCTGAAAGGAGCTCTGAAAGTTTTAATCTGACACAAATTTCTGCCAGCATTATTTACTGCAGGGCACCAATTTTTTTGCAGGACATCACGGTCTATCTTTGTCTGGGTGTGTGTGTGTAAGCATGCGCGTGTTTGTGTGTGCATGGCTGTGTCTTGCAGCAATGAGAAAATAAAGCGTATGCAACAATTTCCTACGTTGAATCGTTTGTTCAGTCGGAGGAGTGCAGAATAAGCAGAGGCTGGTTTAGATGGAGGAGTGCTTTGTCGTTATTGAGGCAGGTGTAGGCTGAGATGCAGTTGAAGCACCGCCGATGTTAACTAATGTACATCAAACAGATACTTTGGGTTGGGATAGCATCTCATCTCCCTCAAGGAAATGAAATGCATAAGCACACGTACGCATGAAACTCACAGACGCAGGATGCTGAATGAGGTGTCAAGTGCGCAGATAAGTGGCGGGGCGCTTGCGGTTTTGATGATCCTGCGATTGTCCCTATCGCCGTTTTGATATCCACAAAGACTCTGTGTGTGTATGTGTGTGTGTGTGTGTGTGTGTGTGTGTGTGTGTNTTCTGAATAAGATACAGCTAAGGCCTCATGTTGGACATCATAGAGATAGGCATTTTACAGTTTCCCCACCGAGTTCAGTAGTGATACTTTTTTTCTGATACTCATCATCGCTGTGTGAAAATGCATGAAGCTCCACGACTCCAGACCAAGCAACCCATTGGGATATGTTGTTCATGTGGCAGCTTGCATCAGCACATACTATCTATATTCAGTGTTTTCATAAACAGGTTCCTGAGTATGCCAAATGTAAATGGAACACTACTGTGCATGCAGCCACACTGATTGTCTCTGTGTGTCAGTGCTTCCCGCTGCGCGCAACAGGTTATTGGAGTGGCGGGCCAGTCAGCAGATGTTAATTTGAAGACATAGAAGTGAAAGAGAAAAAGAGATATTGAGGGAGAGGAGGGAGAGGGAGTGAATGATGGAGCGGTGTGGCTGAGGAAAGATTGGACTTTTAAAGGATGGATAAATGGGAGAAGAGATGATGGGGTGCTGAGGAAGGGGAAATACTCGGTACATGTTGTGGTTAAGGAAAGGAAGGAGAGCGGGAGTCATTCATTGCCTGACTTTGCATATGTTATGTGTGTGNAAGGGAGTCATTCATTGCCTGACTTTGCATATGTTATGTGTGTGTGCATGGAAAATAGCTGCAACAATCAGTCAATTAATCAATTACTTTAATCAATTAAACTATTTTAAACTATTAAAACTTGAACTAATTTAACTATACTATCTTTGTAAGAAAAGATACAGAACGTTTGGTTCCAGCTTCTTAAATGTGAACAAACTGATAGTAAACATGGTATTTCCGGACTTTTAATCCAACATAAATGAAACATCTTGGTAGATTTATACTCTGTAATTTTTTACATGCACAAACACTTATATTCACACTCATGCACGAGCACACAAATATATCATTTGTTCATTAGCTTCTACATGTTGAACTGACACCACAATCTGGCAAACTGTGTGGGTGGTGCTTTCTACTGCACTGTCTTCATTTGTTAAAGCCTTGATAAAATACTGCCACATTTCACACCCATTTGCAAATTCCCACACACAGCTAGTGTGTGTGTGTGTCCTCTTGTCCGCTGCACTTTCAGAGCACATATTGGGCATTGTTTGTTTGCTTTGTTACTAAAGTACTCACAAAGAATTAGTGAAAGAAGAAGAGATAAAACAAAATGAAAGCAAGGAGGTTAAGACGAGAAAACGTTGGAGACATAAGGCTGGAGAGGAATCTGGTTCCAAAGAAAGTTGAAGAAATCGAGACGAGCAGTGAGCATGTGCAAAATTGGGAAAGCTTTGAGGACAATGGAGATGGATAGGAAGTAAGAAAGAGAGGCAGTGTGTAAAAGTTGAAGATTGAGATGGGATGCTGAAAACAGGAATAGATCAACAGGGCCTTTAATCCAAAAATAGTTTCCGCCTTCTCCTCCTTCCTCCTCATCCCTACTTACCTCCCCGCCACTCCTTCCTCCCATGTCTGGTTGTTTGGAGTGATTGAAGAAAAGAAGGGAAAAATATGTGTGTCGCATTCATGCATACTACACACACAGTCATAAGCAGCAGTGTCTGTGTGTGTGCATGTGGGCATATTGTGATCTGCAGACAGACGGATGATGTCCATTACCAGGCCGTGCTGGATGAAGCCAGGCGGAACAGCTGCAGCCAGATCTCCCTGATCTATCACTGTTTTAATGAATCTGTTATAGCCAGCCCCAACCAATCAATCTCTGAGCCACTTAATCAATTAAGCCATTAATCAGACACAGACCCTAACTGTTCTTGCTCCAATGAGCGATCACTTTACATATATACAAAGACACACAAACACGTGCACTTAAACATTGCAGACTCTGAAGCTATCACGTGCAGCACGATTCATTTTGGCTTTGTTTGTAAACTTGAAGGGAACATATTATGCACATTTAAAGGTGGATATATTTTTATTTTGGAGCTCTGGATTATCTTTGCATGGTTCCTAGCTCAAAAGGCTCCTTATTTAACTAATACTAGCTGGATTAGCTCCTGTCTCTTTAAGCCACTCTCCCTCCTAAGTAGCCTCTAACTCTGTTCTGATTGGCTTGCTCTTGGAAGCTTGGAAAATTTCAACTTCTTAAATATATCCATACATATTTGAGCTAGAATCCAATACAAAATGTGAGAGCTGACAAACAACACATGGAAAAACCTTAGAACCTACAGAACAAACAGCCATTTATGGGAATGTACAACAGTCAGCTCATCACCAAGATAGAAAAAAATGTTGACAGCTAAGCATCCAGTCCTCTTTTTTGACTTGCAAGCAGCATCTCTATATCTATTAACCACAGATTTTGAAATCTTGACCCTCATAATATCATATATATATATATATATATATATATATATATATATATATATATAAATGACACATAACTAGAAAACGTGTCTCCTTTAACGTCCAGACAAAAATGCTGGAGGATGCTTTAAAGGACCAGTGTGTAAGTATTAGTGTCATCTAGTGGTGAGGATGCAGAATACAACCAATTGAATACCCCTTCTCTCCCCTCCACCTCCACTTCCAAGCAATCAGGATAAACTAGGGCCCTCTCTAGAGCCTATGTTTGGTTTGTCCAGTTTGGGCTACTGTAGAAAAATGTTGATGTTGATATAAAAGGTTCATTCTGAGATAATAAAAACCCAATGATTCAGGTGATTGCACATTAATGAAAACCTACTTATGAATATGATGCACTAGATACCACTGAATACCACGCACTGCACCTTTAAGCGACAATTACCAAATCACTGTAAGTAGTTTATTTCTGGGGTTTCTTGGTCAGAAGCAAGCGAGTAATGATTTGGACCTTTGGACAACCAACCTGACTAAGTCTGACAAACACTGAATGGCAGATTTACTGAGACTGTTTTCAGGTGCAGATGTAACACATTCTGCCCTGAACACATGTGAAATATTTATCAAACAGACCCAACAGGCTGGAGCCATTAGCGTGCCATTTGTGCGAGAGTTTGCGCAAGTAATAAGAGGAAACATATTAACAGAGGGTGATTATGTATTCTGCTGGATTTATTAGCACCACGCAATTTCCAATGTTCAGTTGTGCGAGGAATATTCTCTGCCTGTGAAGACCAGCCTTGAATAGAGTGCAGGTGGGATTTCTAAAAGCTACACAAGGAGCTTTAGTGGGGATAAGAAACATGAATTAAATATAGTTTCATATATAACCAAAAAAAATATTAGAGACAAATATTATGGAGTAAGGCTTTTACTAATAAACACGATATCTGATTAATGAAACTCAAATGAATAATGGACAGTTCTAGTTATGTTCATCAATCAATCTTTGGACTTTACACCAATTAACTAAAATCACTACAGGGTGCAACTTTTCTGTTTTTTAATTGTGAGTTTTTGCTCCCTTTACTTGAGCATTAAAAATCTATATCAACACTATCTCTATCCGCACCTGCTCCGCTCTGTGCTATTAGACCTACTGTTCTGTCTCTCTCGCTCTCTCTCAACATTTTTCCACTTTTGCACATTTTGTGTGTGTTTAATTTGTATTATTATCTCCTTTTTGTTTCCCATTAACATATTTATTCACTCTTAAAGTATTAATACTTATGCCAAAGGTTTTTAATATCATAATTTTATGACTAATCTTTTGAATACTTGCCTAACAATTTATCTCCAAATGAGTTGAACCACAGCCAACGTAAATATTTTGTCATAAAGCTCACTTTATTTTACTGGCTCTATGAGAGCCTGCGGATTTGATTGAAATCCCACTCCTGAACTGAGTTCTCTTTCCCTTGTAGAAAGTGTCTGGAGGGCAGTCCAAGTCAAAGCTCAGGAGCTGACTGCAGAATGAGCCACTGTCCTAGTAAATCAGACACCGAATACACACATACACATATTGCGACAACGAACTCAATGAAAACTCCAGTGCGCATTTGGCAAAAATACTTTTTTAATGAATTTTAGTAATTATTTTTTCCCTTTTCCAGATTAGAAACTTGAGGGTTAGTTTTCTCATGAAATTTCAGAGGTGTCCTGACATGGCCCTAACCAAAGTGCACTTATTGGTCATTGTGTAATCTGTTTAATTGATCAGTTGCTTAGTATCTTGTCCTTTCTGGGTGCCAAGACTACAAATCTGTGTACTTTACGGTTTCTAATCCTTATCTTGATTTAAATAGTCTTATTTTAGAGTCTTAAAAACGTATATATACATTCACTGAAAAAATCCCAATAACAACAGATTCTTTAATCTTTAATCCTTTACTATGTTCCCATCTCACATGATTATAGATAATTGTGAGTCACAGCCTGCCGTATACTGTGATACTTTGTCTTCTTCAAAGAGCTTTTCCCAAGGGGATCAATAAATTCTAAGTACAGGATTGGTATTTTTTTATTCTGCCTCAAAGACTTTGAGCCTCTGTGTGTGAGGTAGCTTTCAAAGAAGTGCCCAAGGAAATGCCAGGACATGTTACCCTCCATTGATCTGTCACCTTCCTCCAGGCCCTGTCCCTTCAGTTGCTTGGCATGTAGTAAATGAATGGACTGTGTCAAAAGCTAAGCTACAGAGGGAAAGGAGAACGCTCAGCTGGAAAACCACTTATTTTCTAAAGAAAGCACTCAGAATTCAATGTCCTCTTATATATGAGCGTTATTTACTTACGATGATGGTCTCTTAGACACAGTTCTTCAAGTCTGGGGGATAGAGTGAAGCGATGGGAAAGAGGTAGGTAGAGAGATAAAGATAAGGCAGGCGAGACAATGAAGATGGAGTGTGAGATAGGGGATTGCCCTGCAGCACTCTGGATGAAGAAGAGAAAAAAATGGGAAAACAACCTGATTAAGTAATGATGCATCTTGTCTTTCTTGTTGCTCGTGGTTCCACATCCATCTGGTATTTCGCCCTGAGGTGCGAGCAAAGGACGGGGGAACACACACATGCACAGCTGCACCACATCTCTGCCTTTTTTAAGATACACCTTTTGGCTCTAACCTCCCACCCCCGCCACCACCATGTCTAAAACTTGTCTTTCATCCCTTAGGTCTTCTCTCTCACCTTTTTAATACTCTAGTGTTTCTCCTGCAGGATCAGAGAGTTCCTATATTTTCCTCTCTGCCTTCTATCAGAGGCACAAACTTGCAAAAGCAGTACTCTTCTTTTGAATTGGAAATTATAGCAATCATTAGGTTTGGAGCATGAATTGAGAATCGACATCTATTTGCTATTTTTCATTAAATGACACTTGTGTTTTGTTATAGGTTTTTTTTGTTTGTTTGTTTTTTGCATTTTACCCATACCTCTGTTGTCTCTTTTAGAAGTTAAATGGTTGTTTGTTGATCAGCATCAATGGCACATTTTTATTCATTATCTCAGTTTTCTGCTCTTTGTTCTTCTCTTGAGGTGATAGGAGGTAATGCTTAACAAGGGATTTGTGTTTTGTTTTTTATTTTTTAATTTATTTTTATCTCAAGTGCACATTCAAGTGCAGTCATCTGTTTGAGCACAAACAAACCTTAAGCCTAAAAAAGAAGAAAGCACAAATGACTCCACACAAATGAAGTGGAGGTTTCAGCGAGAGCAAAATGAGTGACTAAGAGGAAAGGCAGGGATACACTAACCTTTTTTACTGAGCAAAGCGAATGTCAAAACCTGGTGACATTTGGGATTCCATACAAGGATGATTGACACCAACTTTTACCTGTACGTGTATGGGAGGCTGGCTACGTGCGTGCGTGTGAGCATGATTGACATGGTAAATTGGAAAGGTCAACTGGTGCTAGTGTTTGGTGGAGACAGGCAGACAGCAGGAAGATGTAACCTTCTCGCAGTCTTCGTTTATGGAAGGAGGAAAGAGAAAGAAAGGATTTGGGTCAGTTAGAAGGAAGTGTAGTGTCGTTGCGTTAAAACCAAAACCTGCTCACTGCTGTTTATACGCCACTGTGTAAATGATAGCTTTCCTCAATCCTGGTGAGATTTACAAAGTGAGACAGACTGCCAGGTGTGAGGATAGGAAGTGTACAGACTATGAAATTTTATCATCCGGGTCCATCAGGAATTGCTCCAAGGTCTGAGGTCAACACTCCTGCCAGCTTATTATTTTATTGGGCACAACTGTGTGTTTTCAGCCCATTCTACCAAGAAAAACGACAGTATAGATCATAAATTCAGTAGCCAAAAATGACCTATAGTTACATTTGACACCTTTAGACAGACATCATCTAGTTGCCGTTGTAATTATGGCCCATAGCAGTGACGCAGTTCAGATGACGTCTGTATTAGGTGACAAATATATGTGTGTGGCATCCAGTCAGGACTGGAAATTGTGTTACATTTGTACACCGGTAGTCATTGATATGAATTTCAAATAGGTGCATGTCTGTGTGCGTATGTTTTCGAGTGAGTAACAGTAACAGAGAAAAGAGAGCGTGATTGACGGGGTAAATTGGAATGGTAAGGGTTTTGAGGTCGAACTCTGGGCGTAAAGCAGCTGTGAGATAGAGAAAGGAAAAAACCCCAAACACGCTGCTAAAAAAGTTTCCTCTCGCTTGGGGAAATGTGACACTGGATGCCGATGTGGGTGGATGGGGAGAACGAAGCGAGGCAGAGCAGGAGAATAGACTGTCACCAAGGGGCGAGGGGTGTCTCGTTATATGTAGATGGAGGGAAGGATGGACCGCCAGGGCTGTTTTTGTGTCCTGGAGGGGTGGGGGGTGGGGCAGTGCTGCAGCAAAAAGGTGACCCACAGCTGGGGACTGAAGGGTCAACACCTGCACAGGTCAGCTGGGAAGTTAATACAGTGAGACATGACACACATAGCAAAAGCAACCTTTACACACACAAAAGGACAGATACTACACAGGTATTGTTGTATGGAATAACAGGCAGAATGCACTTGTTGTATACAAGCATACACACAATACAAAAACACACACACACAGAGGACATGGTGACCCGCTTGTTGGTAGGTCCTTCAGGCAGCTGAATACACAGCAGTGAATACATGAATACAAATCATACTCAAGGCTGAAAGACACTTAGGCAAACGCTAATAGTTCTGCATTACCTCAAACTGTATTTTAAACACATCACATTAATATCAACCATGGTACTGAGTTATTTTATGTAAATATAGGACTAAGCTCACAGTTGAGATCAGGAAGGCTTTTCCTCACCTGTACTGGTGTCATTGCTGTGAGACACACATCAATAAAGTCATTGATTAAAACCACAACTGATCCGAAGCTTTTCAAAGGACTGGGGGGAAAAAAGGAATAAGGATGTGAAAGTTACTAGAAAATGTGTTTAGTCGATTCAGCTTTGTGAATTTCAAATGCTTTGTTTTGTGTGTACATACACACGCATACACATGCGCACACACACGCACGCTCTCATTCTCTCTCTGTCTGTTGTCCCCTGATGTCCCCATTGTTTCTCTGTTCCCATTTGAAACTGAAGATGACTCAGTATGACACATCATTTGAATACACTCACAGAATCGTATGCCCCCAGACTAAAGCCTGTGTGTTTCTGTTTGTGTGTCTGTTTGCATTTGTGTGTGCGCTCTGACCCCCTTTTAGGTTCCACTCTAAAATAATAGACTTCCCAATACGGCTCGAGTACTTAACAGCACAGCCTGTGTTCCAGTTCAACAGCTTTGTTTAGCTGTGTCTTCTGTAGGTCTGAGCATTGTTTTGTTTTTTGGAGACCTGACTTTCAGCACTGATACAAAAACTATATATATATTGTATGTATTGTTTGTACAATCAGTCACTAGTTTATTATGTACACCTTAATCTAGTGAAGTCTAATACAACAGCCCTGTAACATATTTAACCTGCATGAAGGTTTTAATGTTCAGTTAGCTGGTTTTTGGTCTTGTTAAATAATATTTAATATTATATGTTTTATACTGACCCTTCAGGATCCCCTATTGGTCTCTAGTACCAAACCTATCGTATTCCTATCTAATCTATTTTTCATTCATAAATAACTAATCAGTCATTAAGAAATGAAGGATTCTAAACAGAGTTATCAGTAAGTGGAGAGAGCATGTTGTTTAGGTTTTATTTGTTTATGAAGAAAAGGCATTCACAATTGCACAATATTATGTTTATTTAAAATAGGAGGCCTTGATGATTAAGAATGCAACAATATTTATTTTTATTTTTTTATAATAAAGGTCAAATTTAACCCGGACTGAACACTCATGCACAAAACATGTATCAGTTGCACAAAAATAAAATAAAAATGTAAATAAATAAATAAAATTCCAATTTGGATGTTCTGGATAACTTTAGAAAAAAGTCATAAAATATCAGGCTGGTGATTAGGTTGTTTTTGCTTCTCTCAAATGTAGAACCGGGCAGTATGTAAGGGTTGAATCAATGAGTAAATATGAGAACTACATCTCAGTGAAACTTTGTATAAACACATGCACCCTCAGAAGAACTTTGCCTAAGTAATAAATAAAATAATAAATACAGTCTGAAATTGGAAAAATCTGATCAAAGGATAAAGTAAGCAAGACTTTGACTCTGATAGTAACATAGTCAGTCTTTGGCAGCTTTCAGTATGTGACAGTTTTCAATACTCAGTGCTGTAGACACATTTCAGTCAGTACTGAGGTTCAGTTTCCAGCCCGAGTTCACAGATTAATCTTAATTTCCAACAGAAATGACGAAAACGTCTGAACTCTTTATTCTTCTGAAGTTCTTCTCTCTGCTCCTTTGGCTTTTTATATCTTCCTTCAATGTTTTATGGCTGCTTTTGTTTTTCTTCCTCGTCAGCCAGCTCACTCACTCTTTACCACTTGCCCCATACGCTCCGTGTGTGTGTGTGTGTGTGTGTGTGTGTGTGTGTGTGTGTCCATTGCACAGGCAGAACGAACATTGCAATGATGCTGATGTGATACGTCAGAATCTAAATTAAGGCCCTGACACATTTTTCACCACACATACACTTTCAGATGCAAACACACAAACACACACACACACACACACACACACACACACACACACACACACACACACACACACACACACACACACACACACACACAAACATACACCCACAACCAGAAACACATTGACAGTATTCTAGTGTTAAGTGAGTGGCTGAGTTGCTGAATAGGAGCGTGACGGGCTAGTGTATTGATAGATGAATAGTGAATGTAGATTTTCTACCAGTGGAATGTCAATGCCATCATTTTCTCCCAGCCTACAGTCTTGTTACCTCCAGACATATGACAAATACAGGGAGGTGGAAGATAGAAGGAGAGAAGAAAAGAGTGAATGAGAGAGACAAAATGTGGTCGCTGGCAGTTGATGGATGGGCTGCAAACAGCTTGTCTTCCTCTGGTCTCCATGATAACATGCCGTTCTCTCTTCCTTTCTGTCTATTTCTCTCTCTCATCCATTTTTCTGTCTCTTTCTTGCTTTCCTGTGTTTGTTTTTCTTCCTCCTTTTCAGACAAGGAGTGTGTGTGTGTGTTTTTTTTCTCTTCTGTTTGCCTCCACAGCTCTGTGATGCATTAGAGCTGCTGATTTGTGAAAGCCTGTATTTTCTCTTCCTTTATTTATGTGTATTTTTCTAAATGTGTCTTTTTGCTGCACCCAGAAGAAAAAAACTTGAAATCTAAATGATATCTCTCCTGTTTTCTTGCTCCCCTTACCCCTTGTCTCCCGCTTCTTTTCATCTCATTCTCTCCGACTGATGGACAGTTGGCAAGAAGAACCGTGTGTCAGCAGGTAAAGCTGCCATTTACATTTACATTACCTACCCTGCTCTTTCTTTTCTGATTCTACCTCTTTGCACTGAGACAAATATTACTGTGACCCTTTTGTTCCCACCAGAAGGTCAGAGCTAAGGGTCGTTTAGCTAAATGCTTTGCTGAAGGATACTATACACTGACAGTAGTGGCGGGATGCTCCACATGTACAGGATCACTGTTTTTGCCTCATGGCTAGTAAATAAAAGTTAGAAATGGACACTTCTAACTTCGAGGTCACCCTGCTGCAGGCTAACATCAATGCGTAGTGTAATAAAATCTGACTATAGTGTCGGTGCAAAGGTACACATATTTATCATGGCCCATTTAGAACAGGATGTGTAGTTTGAAATGCAATTTGACTTCAATCTAAGGAGGTTCAGTTACAAAGAAAGAAAATTAATTCAGTATGTTAACTGCAAATCAGAAGCAACAGCTGGAATAGCCGCTGCAGTTATAGGTCATTGTTTGTAAGTACCATATATTTTCTTGTAAGTTATGAGCAGCACTGAAAACCTGAAGCCTCAATTTGTTTAATTCACGTTCTGTCATCAGTCGCCTCTATCCAAAGAGAGGCAATACAGTCAAGTGTGACAGGACAGTGACTCAGCTGTGGTACAAATTCTCAAGTAGCTGACCAGGAACAGTGTAATGAGAATGAGAGCTGGAGAGCATATTGAAATAGGCAGATAAATTGCTATTAAGGTAAAAGAAAAATAACTGGAAATATACAAGTGCAAGAAAGGAACACAATAAACCTCACATCCACCGTAAAGATCAGACATGTCCAAACTATTTCATAATGTACCATGTGGCTGCTGATTATCATACAGACTAAGTAGGAGCACACCAGACTTGACTCAATTATTCAAATGATCTCGGTCTTCAGGCAGCTTATTGTTTAAATCATGTGTGCTTTTGGTTGGTTTAATTTAGACATGCCTGGTATAGATTAGTATTTTGAATATAGATTATGTAGAGTGTTGATATTTTGCTGTCTGAGCTCATCACTCTTCATGATTGAACACCAAGCTCAGCAAAGCAGGGAGTGATGAGGGATGATGCTAACGTCCCTCCTAATTAAACACAGATTCAGAGCCTTCAGGTGGATGTTGGGTGGAGGTGTGCCTTATTGAAATGCAGTATGAACAGCAGCGACAGCAGCAGGTGACACCGTAGCTCACAGATGTGGTGTGGTGCAGCACAAAACTAAGCATACATCACACCATGATTGAAAGGATGCGTTGGATATACAGTAAGTATATCCAGCGAGGAGATAATGCCATTAGAGTGTGAACAGTAGACTTGAACAGAACTAGCTCATGGGGTTTCACTTCATTTTAGGCAATGATTTTCATTTCTTTATCACCTGATTGTGTGTATTACCTTAGGTTCCCTAAAACACTCAGAGGTAGTTTTTTTCAAGCATTCAAGCAGCCTTTTAATGCAGATTCACAGTGGTCCTAAGCAATTACAGGAACGTTTATCTCTACCNTCCTGATTGTGTGTATTACCTTAGGTTGGCTAAAACACTCAGAGGTAGTTTTTTTCAAGCATTCAAGCAGCCTTTTAATGCAGATTCACAGTGGTCCTAAGCAATTACAGGAACGTTTATCTCTACCGATATGCATCCATTGAATCATACAGAAGATAAAGTATTTAAGCCGTGATATAATGTTTCTTCATAGGCACAACCTGATATAATTACATTAGTGCAATATTGACATATTGCTTTTGTGCCCTTTTAGAGAAGAATTACTAGCTACCCTTGTGGAAAAGTGTTTTCAGTAAGAATGAGGTGTTTTCTGGATNTTGCCCTTTTAGAGAAGAATTACTCGCTAACCATGTGGAAAAGTGTTTTCAGTAAGAATGAGGTGTTTTCTGGATTAATGAGGGGGAAAAGTATTTTATCGTTGCTTTCCCCCACTGTACCAAAAAAAAAAGTTTGCAGGCATGAAGCCCTTATTCCTGTTTAGTGATGATGATGATGAAATGTTACCTCATTATGTCATTGTGGGTTTTGTCAAGCAGCCAAAAAAGCACAACAACTAATATAATAGTGAGAATTAATCAAACACTGAGCAGTTCCTACGGTAACTCCTGCACTGCCTCTCCATTACTGTTGCTTGTTTCCTGTTTCTTTTTTTTTCTTCTTCCTCCTCCTCTCTGTCTCTCATTGCCTTCCATCATTTGTACGCAGTGATGAAAGAGATAGATATGAAGCATAGCCGCAGGGAAGTAGGGGTGCCGAGGGTGTTGCAGCAGCCTCGCCTCCAGGTGGATAGCAACTTATATGCCTGTTTATGTTGCTGCAATATATATATATATATATTTTTTTTTTTTTTTTGTCTGAGCTGGTCTGGTAAAAATAGACTCTGCACGTAAAGATAGTGAAGCGGAGAAAAGAACCAGGCGTGCCCGATAAAGCCTGAATGTGATGCAACCGCTTACTGTGGACTCTCCACCTCTAGCG
>JANJYP010029538.1:0-24903 GCA_024605115.1 Rastrelliger brachysoma
CTCAGTCATTCAGACTTTGGTTAAGGTAAGAGGCTCTCACTGCGAAGTGACTGTGCAAAGTGTCAACTAACCTGTGACTGTAGAAAAACACAGATGAAGGATTGGTGATGTTAACCAAAGCTTTTGTAGGCCAGGGACTATATGGCTATCTCTTTATTTGATGCTATCACCATGTGGATGCCAGTTCAATTAAGAACTGATTCTCACTTAAATAAATAGAAAAGTCTTACTCCAGTACCATGTGCACTAAACCACTAAAATACCATATGAAACAATAAGAAAAATTGTCTAAATAAATGGTCTGCAGTCTTTTTTTATTTAAAAAAGTGAACTACATTCATGAATTAAAATCTCTTGTCTATATATGAATAACTGAGGGGACGGTAGAGCGCTGTGCTGTTTTGTTATTAACGTTATAACTCCAGCAGTGGAGAGCAGCATCTCTGTTGCACCATTTGCTCCGACGAAAGCCATTGCTGTCCAAGGTGCTGAGCGGGCGCAATGTTTTTGAGATGGGGAAAAAATGGAGTTAGTTATTTTCTTCGCCTCAAAGTTGTTTTAAGTTTTTCAAGTACTGCAGTGTGTGTTGATCAATCAGTCTCGTCTACTGCTGATATCTATTCCACTTGGTGTAGAAAATATTCACAATATACTTCATGTTCATCTTGTAAAGGTAATTATTTAGTTATTAAATCTAAACATGCTTACCGCTGTCTTTTTTTTAAGTCAAATTATAAGATGACTAGCCTGGGTATACCCATGCTACCTTGCACGCAATTTCATTTTGCTCTGCAAGTCAGCCTAGATACTATGGACCCAATTGTCCCTTCAGCGAGGGAGCCAATCACAGAACAGGGGAGGAGGAAGAAAGATGATGATGGCAGAAATGCCTTCTAGTTTATCTCAAGTTTATCTTGCACAAACAGCGGTAGTCACTGCATGCCATTATTTCTCCGACCATTCGTATTTTCTCCTTGTCATATTTCTGCTGCTGTACAGATGTCATCTGGTATGTTTGATACGATTGACTATAAGCTACATACAGGCACATTTAGACATTCGCAGCGCCCAATAAACAGCTCTGGGCTTGCGTACACCACGTCTCAAATGTGAAAAAAGAACGGATGGATCCCAGACCGAATTTCAATCTGCATTAAGATGAGGTTTGGTGTTAGCCAGGCTAAGATGACTCTGGAGTTTGCGCAGTGGGTGTTGCACTGCCCTCATTTTTGAGTTCTGCCTTATTTGCTCAATCAAACTCAAGTTATTAACTCACATTTAACAATTGGATTTTTGCGGTACATTTTAGAATCACAAGAAATAAGAATTGGAACTTTTATGTGAAAGGATATTTCTCACCCACCTCTGGTGTTTTAAAACCTGGATTTGGGCTCTTCCACCCATGTTAACCATGGCTAACACCATAAAATCCAAGGATGGGTAAAAGCCACAGTTTTCGTTCAGCACAGCATAATAATGAGCTCAGTTCCACAACAGACATATCAGAGTGCAAAAGTGTGCCGCTGAGCAGCATTCATTTTCATGAATTTAAGTTCTATATTATAGTAAGAGAGAAGTTGTATTTTAAGCAGATTGTTTGAGTGGGTTGTAGCATTTACCAGAGGGCTGTTTGTAGAAAAGGGAGAGAGAGGGGTGAAGAGGTCAGTGATGATTTTCTTTGCTCTCTTAGCAGAGAGAATTTGAGGTGCGATGACTGTAATGATAGGAAAGAGACACTAGTAAGTTTGGATGCTCTAGTGGTGTGCTCATGTCTGCTTTTATCTTTTGTCTAAGCAGCTGTTTAACAACATTATAAAAATAACAAGTAACTGATTTGAGTGCGATTTTTCATTTTCTTTGCCTCAGCTTTTGTCTTATGTCATTCAACTATTCAAAATGCTATTACCAAATCCTGTCATGTACTTTTGGCATTATTCAAGTTTGTTATTTGTGCATTTCCAAAAGTGTATTTACTCCTTTTTTAAGTCAGTTGTTTTATTTTCATGCAGTAGTTACAATTAATTTTTATTAATGTATTCAACTGCCCCCGGATTTGCAGATATGCTTGAGAACAACTGCTCAATGATGCTATTGAGCAGTTGTCCTCTGTAGTATGAATGTCTATTCATTCTAATATAATCTGCATGTCCCTGCTTCCTTTTTTATGTCGTTTCGCTGTTTGGGTGCACAGATGTATATTATGACTATTATGCCTGGTGCTGAAATAAGAATGAGGCTTTTTCAAGGTGCTGAGGAGAATAAAGTGCAAAGGAAGAGCAGCATGGGAAAATAATTGGGTCATCTTGAACCAATGGGACATTAACACGCTATTGGGCTTCTCTGACTGTCTTGCTGCCTCTTTCTTCATAAATGAATCAGGACACCCCATAATACCAGGTGATTTAAGGCTAATTAAAGCTAAACATTTACAGGCCCCCGTCTACTTCACAAATGGACAGACAACTGTACCTGAGATGTTTGGAAATGCACCTGGTGTCTTCTAAACAACCTTCAAGGCATCAGCAATGGCTATAGTGATAACCAAAACATCATAGAAATGCACCCCTCTCCCGCCTTTTCCCCTTCCTGGTTTATGCAAATAGTCCTTAATAAAAGCATGCTCACTCAGGGGCCTCAGGTACAGGCAGGCAGGGGAAGGTCACATTGTAGGGGAAATTATTCTTTTCACGGCATGGTAATGAAAGCCTTTTTTTTATATTGAGCGGAGCCAGTTAGGTTCTTGTCCTCAGCTCTCTGCTGCACTGCTGCCCCGGACGCTACCTGTGTTTATTTACTCTGTCCACAGCAGGACGGCCAAGAGCTGTGGGACGGCTCGACAAAGTGGACTGTTAGCTAATTGCTTCTAGGGGTAGGATTATTGCCAGGATGAACTTGGAGTGATCTGGAGTTCAAGCAGTTATATTTTAATAATATAGGGTATCTAATAATAGACCACTAATTTGCCACTTCTTGTATCTGTCGTGTATTTAGTGACTGCAATGGAATTGACCGTAATTTCCCCTTTTCTTTGAGATAGGGTCATTCCAGTTTCATGTTCATACACACATGCACTCACACAGTCAAAAATAAGTCATATATTAGCGTGCATTTCTATTCAAAACAGCATGATGGCTAAAACAGTTTTATCACTCTTACCCTCCCAACTGCCACTGACTTAGGGACTTGGTGCCTTCCAAACCTCTCACACTTGATGAAGAGGGCCTCCCTGTCCAGAGAGGGAAAGAGGAGGCGGGGGGCGGTCCATTTGGAGTTGGCGTGTTGCATTTGTGAATGATTTGTTGGGAACAGGGTTCACTATTTCAAAGGACCTGAAAGTATTGATCCTGTCCCCTATGAGTTGACACCTCATGTATCGTCTGTGGTCGTCTCATCTCGAAAAGGCTGTTTCAATAAGGCCTCAGCGTCGAGAAGAAGGTATTGGGGAAGAAATATATGGACAGGCAGCATGGAACTGTGTGACAGCCAAGCTCCCTGAAGGCAATATGGATATGGACAGGCAACTAAAAACATTTATGACAAAACAATCTCAACTCAGAGTCCATTTACTTAGAAATGTATTAAATTGTTGTCGTCTTTAACTGATGGTGCTTGTTTAGTTGTCTTGGAGACAGCTATCTAAGTAGTCGTAATGTAATTTCACTGTAGCGTTTTCCATATTTCTTTTCTGTCTTAGTTCATAAGTTAAGTACTTTTTTTTTTCTTAAGTCTCGTAAGTGCTATGAATAAATTCTTATGTTCATTCACTACTGAAGTGTGTGATACAGATAAAAGCTGTGGTAACAGTAGGCTTTATTCCCAAAGTCAAGAATAAACTTTGATTGTTAAATAATCTTACTAAAGGTATTAAGGTTTTGAGTCCTGTAATACCTCACCTCACCTTTTGTTGACTAATCTCTGATGCAGAATTTGGATCTCCTTTGTTGAGCTTGAGGCCTTAGTTAATACAAAGAAGTATGCTAAACACGTCTGCTACATCAGAGTAACCATATGTTTGTGCGCAGCCATTAATCTCAGACTGGATGTTGACTGTTCCCGTTTTGCCCTGTCCTACCCAAGTTATTGTCCGCCAACTCTTACTTCCTGTTGTAATAACGGCTACTGACCACCACACAGATGGCTGTCAGCCAGGTTAGGGCAGCAGAAGGGCCCTGTCGACCCCTACACTCACATGCGCAAACACAAACACACACGCATGCACGTTTAGCTCACCCTCTCTTACACACAATGACAAACGCCAACACACACCGAGCTGAGGGCGTCAGAGAGCGTCGCGGTCAATGACAAATAGCAGCCCAAGACAACAGGCCCCGGTGTAGCTCTCCTGAGGGACTCTTGATATCTCTCACAGGGTGACCCAGTTCCATCATGTCTCCCCTTCTCCTCCTCTCCTCTATTGCTCCCTTTCCTCAGCTGCACGTCCTCCTGCAATCACAGAGACCATAGTGTTGGTTTAGAGGTTTAGTTGTAATAAGGAGATCCTCGATTCACTGTAAATAACTGTCCCTTTCCCGTAGAAGATCACCCCAACGCTCAGAATGTTAACTCCCAGGTCAAGTTAGTGCCTTCTACTCAGAAAGAAGTCTGCAGCCTGTACTAGTCAGACTCACTCTAGTCATCACACTTCCTCCCGTTCATCGTGTGCTCACGGGCCAACACAGTTTCTCTCATACCCCCTGCAGTCACTACTAACATCACTTCCCCAAGAGATAAAAAAAACAACTAGGATTTATTTCTTGGTTCTTAATTCACCCTTTTTTTCTGCCCTTACAGCAAATAGATTAACTGCAATGCAGCAATGCCAGTATGGGGCATTAATATTAATGTCCGCCCATTTCACCCAGCGTGGCAGGGAGCCTGTCAATCCTGCCTTCTATTGGAGGGGCTCTCTACCCCAGCAAATGCCTGCCCAGCCCTCCAGTGCCTCATACTGACACTAGAAGGCGCCAGTCTGCCCCTATAGTGCAGCAAGCATGGATTCATTGGCCAGTTGTTCTACATATAGGAGATATCTTCAGCCAATCCACTTCGCACAAATGTTGTGTATTGCACCAATAGGTGGAAGAAAATGGGCACAAAAAGAACAAAGGCTTTATGTGGGACAATTGCCCTTGATTCTGTTGGAGGTAGTTTAGAAAAAAAGTATTTTTGTATTGTGTATCAGTCTTAGGATAAAAGAGGGTTCTGTTTAACCACTGTGAATATGTTTTATGTTATAACTTCAGGCAAGAATCTTATGTGGCAGGGATCTTTTTTGAATAATTTATTTGTTTTAAGTCCCAACTTCTACTCAGTGGGAGCGCAAAGGATGAAATTACTCAAAAGTTGCCCATGAGAGGCTAGATCTACAGTACGTAAGCATACAGTTCTTTTGTAACAAAGGCGACACATTATGAATGTGAGATTAAGCAGAAGGGGTGCGGTTGATCACATTTAAGCAGTGCTCCTCTGCATTAAGTGGTTGAAGATGGCTGCAAGCAATGCAGGTGTGTGTGCGTGTGTGTGCGTAAGCTTTTGTGCAATGAGAGGTAGAGAGAGAGCGAGGGAGCTTGGGATCAGTGTGCTGCGCTGTTCATCACTGCAGCAGTACACCAGCTCTGGATCTCTGTCCACACAGAGGTGCTGAATGCCTGCCCCCCTGCCTCTCTGCCCCTCTTTCTCTGCTTTCCTCAAGAGGGTGTGCTGATGATGCTCTCTTTCATTACTCCAGGAGGAGAGAGACAAGCTGTAGGTTTAGCAAAAACCTGCAGGGAACCAAGCATTCTGATTACCTTCAGTACGAAAGTCTGTCAGCATGTTCGTTTGCATTTCTTTCTTTGCTCTGTCTCAGTAGTTAACGCTTTTCATTGATTGTGCAGGCTGTGGCCCTCCTGCCTTGCGCTGGAGCATATTTCCTCCCTGCACTACTCCCGAACCTATTTACCTCACTTCTGTGGACGTAAACACTTCAGTGCTCACATGGGTCTGCTCTGCCGTATCCCAGGCAGAGTTAAATCGGCTGCCTCCTTTTGTCGCAGTTCAAAGATATGCCCTGCATGATTATTCAGGGTTAATCAAGGTCAGAAGTGTTCCCTCCAGCTTTGCTGCTTTAATGCTTATTGAAGGTACAGTGTGTACCCCCAGCTACAGATGAGATAACAGAACTATTCACAGATGTGACTTTAAAGTTTCTTGTTTCATAGTCCGTATTTCTGTATTTGCACAAATTGAATAGTTGTGTTTGTTGTCTTGTTTCTCATCACATATCCCTGATTGATGCACTGTTTATACGCTAAAACAAGAACGCCTCATTTCAGTGTTGACATGTGCCATATGCTTGGATATTTACATAAGAGCTAAAGCAAATGGAGTAGGAAAAGACGAGCAAAAAGATAATATATGAATTCAATCATGAAGTAAAGCTGCCATGTGATGAAACGTAGTTAAAGTAATAGGATGTAGGGCGTTAACTCATATCTATTTATTTCTAATTAGAACTTGATTACAGCAAATCTACCTCTTTTTTTCTTCATTTTCCCCTTACTGTCATTTTTTGCCATTCTAGCATTTAGTAATAAATGGAAATAGCCAGCCTTTTTAATATTGAAACTGAAGTGTCTCTTCTTCAGTGACGCTGCAGGGAGTGACAGTGACTTTCACTCCTTATCCCCACTGTGACACTGTGACTCTTTCACAGCCCTCCTCTTGTACAGTTGCCTTTGCAGCCACATCTATCTGTGGCACACATCCTCTAAATGACCTTCAATGCAACAGAACTGACTGGCTCTCTTCACTATGCCAGGACACTTCTGTTAAGCAGCACTGTTTAAACAATATAGTTTTTTTTCTCTTTCCCATCCTGTCTGTTTCTTTCCCGTAAGGAGACCTGAGTGAATGCAGCTAAATCTTGTGTAATTACGGTTTTGCCTCTCAATGATAGACGCATTTGTGCATCATCAAGGGAGAAGTGTCTACTCTTTTTAACTGAAGAGATGGTTGGGGGACGCTACTTTAAAATAAACACCTGATGTAAATAACACTGCTTGGGAAAACTACTCCTCCCTAAGTTGATTTAGTATTCTTGTCCCCATGTGTGAAAATGGGATATGCTCTGCTGCAAAATGAAAAAAAGTGTATAGGAATATGCTGTGTATCAGCAGTACAGACTCTGTGATGTGTTTTCTTACAATAGCTTATGTCTGACCCCAAGTGATCATCCAATGCGTGACACATTTAGTCACAGATAGATGAATTTTGGCATTTTACATCACAAATTCAAACCTTTTGTCAAATTGAGTATTGTCTGAACCTTTTTCTCGTATCCAGTCAAACACTCACTCCTCTCCCTCTTTGTGCTCTCTTTGCAGTGCCATGCGTGTGCTGCTATCCAAACTGCCAAGGCCCTGGATTGTAGATGAGAAAAAGGATGATGGTTACACCGCATTGCATCTGGCTGCTCTCAACAATCATGTGGAGGTGGCTGAGCTGTTGGTCCACCAGGTAACAACACGGACAAACACTCCGAAGCATGCAAATAGTTGTTGTAATACAATCTAATCACTTAACTGAACAACAGTCTATAAGAGACTCCCTCTATTCACACATACTTTATTGGCCTGTAGCAGAGCTGCAGCAGCCCATTCTGCACTCCTGGCTCTTTCTGACTACACACCGTTAAGAACAGCATCTACTGTACTCCCTGCACCCAGCACGCTGTAGACTAGTTGAAGCTGCTATAACTGCCATTTTTTTTATTGAATCCATACGGTTCACAGGGCCTCCAGGGGTATTCTTTAGTTCTGCTGGGCCTTATATCCCCCTCTTCCTGCAATCACAGGTTCATGCTCCTTTTCCCCTTTGAGATTGCAGTTTTAGCTCCCTGAAGACTGACACATACAGGAGTATACAGCAAAAGTCACCTGACCAAGTGGGAACTGGGTTAATTAGGATATGGTGCAAGGCAGCAATCTAGCTGCAATGTCCCAACGTGTGAACATCTGATGTGCTAGCTACCTTTCAGAGGGGATGGCCTTTTTTCCAAAGTCTCTGCAATGGGCTTGTTCGCAGTGATGGCTCAGCTTTCTATTCAGAAATTGCGCCACACTACAAGGTGCACTGCAGATTCTCTGCCTGCCAGCCAGTCAGTCAGTCTTATTACTTGGGGATTTCACACACTGCCTGATTACAATGCTTATCTTCCTTCCACATCTCCTCAGCTGAGGTGCTCGCAATTGGAAATGACAATCACATGCAGCGTTATTGTAGGATGTGGTTTTTTTTTTTTCCAACCCCAGAGGTGATACTTTATTGGTCGACAGGGTGGAAGGGAGGAAGGTTCTCTCATGACACATAAAATCAGAAAGATTGTTAAAGTCTATCGTGTGCTAAACAATTATAAATATTTTTAACATGATTCTTCCCTTGTTTGCTTGTATTTGCTTTGTGATGCAGTGATGCTGAACCCAAGAAAATATTCCCTAAGGGGACAATATAGTTTATTTTATCTTGTCATATTTGTCTACATTTATGTCTACAAATGTATGTGTGATTAATTTAAAAAATGCTTCTGTGTTTATGGTGTGTATTTAATCTTCTCTTGTTCCACCTCACAGGGTAACGCCAGCTTAGACATCCAGAACGTCAACCAGCAGACAGCCTTACACCTGGCAGTTGAGCGTCAACACACCCAGATAGTTCGGGTTAGTCTATCTTATCCTCTCTCTCTCTCTTATTTGCTTCTTTTCCACCTCTGCAACTAAGGATCTTGTCTTATGTCTTCACCAGTCCTTCATTCTGAACTTTACACCAAAGGGAATAAAACAACAACAATGCATCCCCACATTTAATTTACAGCAGTGGATGTCCTGCAGATGAATGAGGTCCTGGTTTCAGATTGATGCTGTGTAGGGAAAATGCTTTCTGAGGCATTTTAGTTAGTTGTTTGGCTTAGTGTTGGATTGAGATTGCCACGTTGCCATCTTGTGGTCTTGAGAAAAAATGCAGTCCATATAGCGTTGTAAGCAGTGTTAGAGATCAGCAATATGCTATCTGCATTTTAACATGAAATTAAAGTTGTTCTGCTGTTTTACTTGTTTTACTTCTTTTTTAACAGCTGCTGGTGCGGGCAGAGGCCAAGCTTGATGTGCAGGACAAGGATGGGGACACACCACTTCACGAGGCACTGCGTCACCACACATTGTCCCAACTGCGACAACTTCAAGATATGCAGGATGTCAGCAAAGTGGAGCCCTGGGAACCCTCCAAGAACACAGTAAATAGACATTTTTCATTTAAAACCATATTCTTTACTGAATGTACCCTGGTATAACAAGGAAGTATCAACTGAGAAAATGTGACTTGCATTAAAAATGTAACTGCACACTCATGAGCTATGATAATATATTTGATGCTAGTGGGTTTATAATATTCAATTGAGTATTTCCAAATATAGTTAGCTAGTGATGCCAGGTTCACTAATACAGTTTTTTAGATGAAATGTGACTAAATGTAATGAGTCTGTCTGCAACCACTCAAGGCTCTTTAAGACATGTTACTCATTCCGTCTGTATTTTGTGACTATTTTTTCCTATTTGGGGTCACAAGGGACTCTTGAGTTTTACCCAGCATACATTGGCCAAAAACCCTGGAAACACTTCAGACAAGTTGGCAGTATATTGTAGGGCTGGTGCACAGAGAAACACTTAAGGGCAGTTTAAGTCACTTTCACACATAAACGCTGTGTGTGAGATAGAATAATGCACCTCTGCGGTTTTCTGTAACATACTACAGTACAACAGTGGAGTCAAAATTAATGATCAAAAGGTTTTGAAGTAATCACTATGTAGTTATAATAATCCTGTTATTCTCTAATAAAAGCATCATGGTTGGGTAAGTCAATCTGACCCCGTCTGACCAACAGCAAAGATGTTTTGTTTTTTTTAAAGTCACTAAATGTTATTTATTATATGATTATAATCATACATATTACACAGATAAGAAATATTACACTCTGCAGTTCATATGAGCTGTATGTCTTTTTCTCTTTTTTTCACCACCTGTGATCTTGGAGAGCTATAATCATGTTCGGCATTTAGAGTTCATGATTTTGTGAGGTTTTCTACAGAGTTGTCTTGGCAGTATTCTGCAGAAACTTTATATACACCTGTATGAAGATCAGTATGTGGTCCACTGCCCAGTGTGTGAAAAATGATGACAGATCACACTTAGACAGCAAGCTCAGTGCTCCTCAGTCCCCCGTCATCTGCATCACTGCACAGCCCAGTCTCTCGGCCCATCATTCAGACAGCAGCCTGACACCAACACAGTGCAGTCAACCAGCCCGCTACCACCTCTTGACCAGCCTGAATGAGTTCATCCCTCTGTAGAGGCCACTGCGGGCATGTCAGACCGGAACCCCCTCCATGTTAACACCACATCACTAAATCCCTACAGGGATGAGTATAAAGCTAGAGGGCCTACTTGCAGTGACAGACTTTCCTTACCTGTCACCTTATGTCTTTTTCCCGCTTCTTTCTCATCTCCATCTCCACTTCCTCTCTTCTTTCCCCTTCTCTGCCCCTATCTGGTTCCCCAGCAGAGGAGCAGAAAAGACAGACAGCGGGTCTAATTGAGATATATGTAGTTGGGTCACTCTCCCATAGCCCTCCTCTTCCCCTCTCCCACCCTTCAAGATGAGAATTAAATTAGTCGGCCCGATGGCTCTATCAGCAGAGATGTAAAAGCTAGTAGTTGAAGACGATCAGGACATGGAAGGCCCAAATTGCTAGAAAAAGAGAGCAGCTATGAGTTGAGCCAGCTACACCGAAGAAGAGGGGAGAAAGAAACGGGACAGTTAATGGGATTTTGAGCAGGGGTGAGGGGTTACACTGCCCAGGACACGTCTTAAGGCCTGTCTTTGATTGGCTAATTAGTGATGATCAGATAGTGCTTTGACATGAATTTAACTCTGAATAATATTAAAATCAAAAATCCTCTCTGCATCACCCTGTATATTAGGGGTCTGAGTGTAAGTAAGTAAATATGTGTGTGTGTGCTTTTGTGTGTGTGTTCTCACTGGCTTCAACTTGAGAACTAGCTTTTGTGTCTAAAGTCCAAGTACATGCTTCTGAATTCTAATCTTTTTTATGTGTTTGTCTGCAGTTAATCATGGGCTTAGGAACCCAGGGGGCAGAAAAGAAGAGTGCAGCATCCATCGCCTGCTTCCTGGCTGCCAATGGAGCAGACTTGACCATTCGTAACAAGAAAGGCCAGTCCCCTCTTGACCTCTGTCCTGACCCCAGCCTCTGCAAGGCTCTGGCCAAATGTCACAAGGAGAAGAGCAGGTAAACGTCTCTTGAAGGAGTAGTTTGATATTTAGTGGAGATTATTGACACCACTCTCATTATCTGCAGTTAAAAGAAGAAGCAGAAGCCAAGAGGTGGTTAGCTTTAATTAACATAGTGGAAATACTGGGAAACGGCAAAGCTCTTGTAGCAACTTTAAAGCTACCTATTAACATGTTATTTCTTGTTTATTTTATCTGTATAAAAGCCAAATTTTTAAGAAGGCTGATTGTGATTTATGATCAGTTTTGTGCCGAAAAAGTTTGGGAAATTCACTGCATCTGGCCAAGATATAGTGTTAAATTCTGAGCTTTACAAGTGCCTGTAGTTTTATATTTAAGACACCGACTTCATATTTAACAGACGGATGTAAAAGTGTATCAGTTTTGTCATCTCACTCTCCAGAAAACCTTGTTACACACAAGGATGAAAAAGGGACTTACAGAAGTAGGTGTTTGGTGTTTAAAAGTATGCTCATGTACCCACAGACAATGTAACACCACCTGAAAGAGAAAATGAAAGCAAGCACCATCTCAGGGATATCATCAGACAATCCTATTGATTTCCTTTCTTTGCTAAAAATGTTTCATGTAGGACTTTTGTTTCCTTTTCTTGCCTTTCCCCTCTCTGTTCCTCTCCATGTCTCTCCGTCTCCCACTATTTTCTTTGTACCTTGTCAGCCTTTTCTTACAGATAATCTCCTCTGTTCTTACACTCTCTGGTTTTATTCTCTTCCTCTGTGATTCTAGTGGCCAGGTGGGCACCCGCAGCCCATCTCTGAACAGCAACATCGAGTCTTTGGAGGAGTGTATGGTGTGTTCAGACATGAAGAGAGACACTCTGTTCGGGCCCTGCGGACACATCGCCACCTGCTCCCTCTGCTCGCCACGTGTCAAGAAATGTCTCATCTGCAAAGATCAGGTCCAGTCAAGAACAAAGGTATCAAAGTTACCTCCATCTATTACCTACTCAGAAATAAACACATGACGCAGAATGAATAGACACTTTTTATTCTCCTTTTTCCTTTTGTTTAATGTGTCCACAGATTGAGGAGTGCGTAGTCTGCTCTGACAAAAAGGCAGCAGTGTTGTTCCAGCCCTGTGGTCACATGTGCGCTTGTGAGAGTAAGTAGAACACATTTCAACATTGTCTTTTGCTGTGTGTACATAGACTTGACATTCAGGTCTAAACAATGAGCTTCCTTCCCAACAGACTGTGCCAGCCTCATGAAGAAGTGCGTACAGTGCCGGGCTGTGGTGGAACGCCGCACCCCCTTCGTTCTTTGCTGTGGAGGGAAAGGTATGGAGGATGATGCCGCTGATGATGAGAATGATGATGATGATGATGATGATGATGATGACCTTAGTGAGTGAATCTTTCACACGTTCCCTTTTAATTCCACTTTTTTTTATCAGTTCTTTCTTTCTTTCTTTCTTTCTTTCTTTCTTTCTTTCTTTCTTTCTTTCTTTCTTTCTTTCTTAGTTTCCATTCTTAAAAGCATCTGTTTAAGCCCCTTTTTTCCTTTTCTTTGCTTTGTTGCTGCCTATCTTATGCATTTTATTCTTATTTGCATCACTGATATTTTTTTTTGTTGTCTGTTTTCCATCCATCACAGTTGCACAGATTAAATCAGATATGAATTAGCTATTGTTACTTTTTTTAAATTGATAATTAATCTCCCAGTATTGCTAGATCTGACTTGTTTTAATCATCTATTTTAATCATCTTGTCATTTTGTACTCACCTTTTTTTTTTTTTTTTAGATATCGACTATAGTAGACTGTGGTCTCACTAATGTTCGGCTACCTCGTCTAAAATTCGCCACAAACTTTACTCTTCCCTAAGACAAGATTTTGTGCTTCAAATAGATCATATCATAATCTATTTATAGGTGGGATCTCAGAAGCCATTTCAAGATGAGTTTTACTGACCTGCACTGAATAATGTAATAATATCAGAGTATGCAGCCAACCTGATTACTTTATTCATGTGTCTGTGGCCTCTAAAAGTTTGACTAATCACATTCACATAAAATGGGCAAACTTATGTGTAAGCAATAAACAAGCAAGAAAAGTCCTATAGTCTATCATACATGCATATTAACTGAATTGAATTATACCTTCTTAATAATGAATTTCTGAAGGATGCTGATCAGTTTTAGACTAGAGATGTTTTGGATAGAACACTTCATATACAGCAGCCAACCTAGTCAAAATATTGTAATTATCTTCTAATGAAGTGTATTAATAGATTTATTTTTGGTTGCATCCACAATCCATGTTCTTGTTTCCTAAGTGAAACACAAGTCTTTTATTGTCCCTCTTTTAGTGGTGCACCTCAACAATGGTTACTCCTATCATGTTTTCCACATTTTATGTTGAGTTAAAAGGGAAACTGTTGTAAGTTCACTTATATTTAATTAATTTAAAATTTCTTCATGTGTCTGCTCACTCCCAGTTGGTACCAATGTAGGTCCAGACACACATACACTCATGCAAGGGGCAGCATTTATTGTTTATCTCTTTTCCGTTCATCCCGACTGTTGGTGTCTTTTATGAAAGAAAATCTAGTGCACGAAATTCAGCTGTTGATTTTACATATGTACGTCTAACACAGTGAGCATAGGCTTTAGACTCTTAACCTCATGCTTAAGCAGTGGCTGATGGCAAAAAGAAAAAGAATCACTTGCCGCTACGCCTTTTAACTACCTATTCTATATCGATGAGACTCTTTATTTCTCTTTCTTTGCCCGATCATTGTTTTCCAACTTGCTTCCTCTTCAAATTCTTTCTCTGAACCTCCCTTAGAGGCTGTAGTAAGTAGTTTTTGGTCCTCAGGCCAACTGTTGAGCTGGTGAGGACGGCTCCTGCTATAACAATGTGACTGGTTATTCCCAGCAGGGAGCTCTAACACTATGGCAGGGGGATCGCAGGATCTTCTCCAGCCCAACAATCTGGCACTAAGTTGGTGTAAGTATGCCTCCATGATCCCGTCCCTCATCAGAGCCCTTTCTCCAAAGAGCTCCTCAGAGTGCTGCCCTCGCCCCTCTCCCCTCCCCTTAAAAGCATAATATTCTTTCTGTGATACATGCACTGTAATCATTGGATGCTCAGATATATACATATACATGATGCATATGCCAAGAATCACACCAGTACTCACTATTTCTGGCAGATGTTTGGCTGTGACAAGCAGCTTGTAAGAGCCAGTCTCTGCAGCCGGGCCTCAGTCCAGCTAATTCTTGTTTAGTGCTTAAATACTCCATTCAGGCACTTTTCCACCCATATCATTACATATCCTGTGGATTGTTAGATGCCAAAAAATGTTGCATGATGTTTTGTCCTGTGCCAGTTTATATTTAAAATAATTATAAGAACCGTATGCTTTTCTGAAGTCAAGTCATTTAAAAGTGAGTTCAATGCCAGCAGAGACTACTAGAGCCCAAGTTCAATCTGCCAAACATAATACAACTCAGACTGCATGTGTTTGTACTTCTTGCCCTAAAATCTAATCGGACTCCAGCTTTATTCTGACTGGGAATATTAATGTGGCTGCATTTGTTGTTTATTGGCAGTAAAGTGTGTTGTTAGAAGGAGATGAAGTTTGATGTGGCCAGTGATGCAAACTCTTATTTAGTCTCTAACTTGGTAAATGTATTCAATTTTTTCTACTCAACCTGTTTTTGTGCTGTTATATCATGTCTAAACAGCTAGCGGAAACATTCCAGCTCTGCAGAGAGACAAAGACAACACTAACGTCAACGCTGATGTACAGAAGCTACAGCAACAGCTTCAGGACATCAAGGAGCAGGTAAGCATAAACTGAACTGTAGGCCAGGTTTCAACCAACTGATATTCCCTCAGCAGTTGATAACCCCCACCTGAGGTAAAGGGAATGTGAAAATGTTCTCACATCCACCATCGTTTTGCTTCAGCCTTTGAGATACAGAATGTTTACTCCCATTNCTGATAACCCCCACCTGAGGTAAAGGGAATGTGAAAATGTTCTCACATCCACCATTGTTTTGCTTCAGCCTTTGAGATACAGAATGTTTACTCCCATTTATAGTCAATAAGCATTGACAAGTACAAATATTAAAACATCATGGTGCAAAGTGTGTACAAGTAAACATCTTTAAACCTTCAATCTGAGATTTATGGCTGTAACTAAAAAGTACTTTTGTTTGAAGTTGGTTTTGATTCATTGTTTAATTTAGAAAATGGCAGAATATATTGAAAAATGAACATTATGAGCTCCCACAGCCTAAGTGAGGTTGTGTAGAAGTTTCTTATTTTGTCCAAAACCTGATGATGAATTTTCAAGGCTATAGAAATGATGAAAGTAGAAAATGCTCATGTTTTAGAAGCTTGAATTACTATTTCATTATTAAATTATCACCCGTTAATATTTGGTTATTATTTGTCCACTAATTCATTAATAGACAAATCATTTTAGCTCTTCTGACAGTAAATGCCAGACAACTTCTTTAGCTGCTTTAGTAATATAACAACACATGTACTATATGAGTCAAAAGTTTAGACACACCTGCTCAGTTTCATATTTGGACTCATTAAAGTGCACTGGTCTAATTTCCATTACTGGTGTTTCTTGACCCAAGTACTTTTATTCTTCTCATTGGTCGGCCTCAGTAGTGATTTCTCTGCAGATATTGGACCATGAAGGTCTGATTCACACAGTTGATGTAGAGATGTGTCTGCTACTTGAACTCTGGGAAGCACTGATATGAGCTCCAGTCTGAGATGCTGTTAATTGGTGATTTCTGAGTCTGGTAACTCTAAATGAATTTGTCCTCAGGTAACTTCTTGCCTGCAGCGTTATTCATGAGAACCAGTTTCATCATACTCTTTGATGTTTTTTGTGACTGCAAAAGAGTAAAGTAAAGAGTTCATGAAATTTTGTGTATGATGAACTCTACTTTCTCGTTGCTCAGTTTAAGGTTCTGGCCATAATATGGATTAATATATTATTGATGTTAATATTATTCGCGTGCTGCTCAGTACAACAGAAGTGATGATCTTAAACAAACTTAAAAAAGCAAAAAGTTCCACTAATTAACTTTTTAACAAGGCACACCTGTTTATTGATAACTGTCCCAGGTGATGACCTCATAAAATCAAGATATTGCCAATTGTAAGAAAGTTGACATCAAGGCAAACAGTGGCAACAGAGGCAAACTTGGTATTTGTGGGAAGAATCTAAAATAGGGAACATTTTGGTTTAATACTTAAATTATTGCTTAAGTCCATATTTGTTATTTTATATTTTTGATGTCTTAGATATTGCTCTAGAATGTAGAAAATAGTAAAGATAAAAGAGAGATTCTTAAATAAATAGGTGTGTCCCAACTTTTGACTGTTAACATATATGAGACACCGTGGCTGAACTGAATACATTGATTGTTTTACGTGGACACGAAGCATTCGTGACTCATGAACTATCAAGGAAGAAATAAAATTGGACTGAATTGGGAGGTGATGACTCCTGCTGTAAAATGTCATGTCATAAATGTTTCATCAAGGGCTTGGCTCAGTTACTGATTCTCTGAAAGTTAAAATTACTCCACTACAAAAAGAAAACATACTAGTTGTGATACCTCTTTTTTTTCTTTCTCCAGACCATGTGTCCAGTGTGCCTGGACCGGCTGAAGAACATGATCTTCATGTGCGGCCACGGCACCTGCCAACTGTGTGGGGACCGCATGAGCGAGTGCCCCATCTGCCGCAAGGCCATCGAGCGCCGCATCCTCCTCTACTAGAGCTCCCAAGACTCTTTCTTTTTTCTTTCTTTCTGTCTCTCTCTTTAAGCCCACCCAGACCACGCTCGCAATGCCACAACCACACCAGCTGCTGCTTCTGCTGCTGCTCGACCATCCTCACAGCACCCGAGCCAGCCAGCCAAGGGCGTCTTCAGATGTCTTATTCTACACAGCAAATGCTCTCTTTATGGCTTGATAGTGCTCAAATGGAATTTCCTACAAAACAAGGAAAATATGAGTGGACTTTTGTCACATGTGCGGTTTTGTCATCGTGTGTCCTAACTGCAACTGGAAAGATGTTTGCTTCACGGACGTCGCCTTTTCTCATTGTGTTATTCACTTTCTGCCTCTTTTCTCCTCACCCTCCTTTCTGTACCGCTTTCTGTGTTTTTACTTGATATGTGAAACTTCTCCCTTCTCTTTGGGTCGGAGGTGACCTCTTCAGACTCTGTCTTGGATATGAACCTAAGGACAAATCCCATCTCTGGATCTCACCCTGGAATCACTGCGAAAAATCACAAGTGTGAGATCAGATCTGTTACCATTGTTGTAAAGTTCTCATACATAGGCTACAGGCCCTCTAAAGCCTGCTGCAGTCACATTTTATTGTAATTGTAAATCCTTATGCAAGTGTAATGGTATCGGAAGCTGCTGTTGTGGATATATTAAATTTTTAATTTTCTCATGACAGTATGGCAAGTTTGTGACACTGTATGCACAACTTAAAGGTTCAGTTAGTGTTTGAGCTTCATGTCAGTGTTCAGCTTGGCTGTTGTGACACGCTATATGCCAACTGTGCTTGCAGTAGAAGACCAGATGTTGGCAGTTTTGCACTAGTACATGTCCTGAGGTGGGATAAGAAAAATCCTGAGTCAGGGTAAAAGTGGTTTTCTGTACTGACTTTGGAAGTCCACTTCAGGTCAGTGATAAAACAAAGATAAGAGTAGTCTGACTGCCAGGTAGCACGCCACACCCTTGCCCTGTTTACCAAGCTGTACCAAGAATGACAGCAGTATCGCAACACGTTTTTTGACTGTGGATAGCAGAGATGCTGGTCAAGCTTTCAAGACAAAAACAAATTCAGCTTCTGTCCAATGATCAGCCTCCGTTTTACCTATTCGTTGTATACACAAACTCACACGATGCACGATGAGTATCTCGTCACAACTTGATGTAAAACTGTTACAAGACTTGGTGGTATTGTCTGACAAAAACAAACTGTACTATTCAATTAGCAAATCTACCATTTATGACTGTGCCATTTGCTTCCAAAAATCTACTTGTTAAATAACTTGTATGGGAATAAGGTGCTCTTTATCTTGTATTACTTTTTTATTTAAGTGTATTTCCTTTATCAAAATCTGCATTTAAGGAGCTAGAGAGTACAATCTGTTAGAACACTAAGACAAAAAATGTAGATTAAATTATTTTGTATTGCTGCCCAAAAAAATAGGATTTATAGGTATCACTGCCTTCCCAATATGTAGCCTCAAAATCTCTCACACACTGCTTTAATATTACTGTTGAGATACATTTGTGATGTTTTTCATTTGCCTCTTTTTTTGCAATAGCTTTCTAGCAATCATCAGTAGAAGCATAATATTTTCTCTGAAATAGGTCTGTGAAAGGCTAACTTGTTCATTTGTGAAACAGAAAAAATATGTTTTGTTGTCAAAAGTGTTGTATATTTCCACCAGTGTTTCTTTGGGAGGAAAGTCAATGGTTTTTAAGACAGAACTTGCCTTACCTCTTTTAAAAGGCAGTTGCCCATATAGAGACTCTGCAAGGTGGCCAGCTCACTCCACTATGTCTGGGAATTTGCAACCGCATACAAGCATCTCTTTATTTTTGTCCTTTTAAGGACTGAAAGCGACTATTTTATTTCTTTTTTTTTTGCCATTCAGTGCAACTCTTTTCACTGATCATGATAACACTTAAAGCTAGAAGCACTAATACGCTTTATGGTAGTGTTGTCTTGTTAATGGTTGTTATGAAAAAGCCTATTTTGTACTTTATTTCGTAACTGTCCTGTTGGAAATGTATCAGTAGTATTTTCTTTGGCATGAATGTTTGACATGCAGTACGACATGTATCATGGAAACTGTTCAGTCTGTATTGCTAATAAGTGCTTTTAAGACAACCATATAGCTGAAATAAAGTTCCAAATGAACCATGGGACATTAGAAGTGGTGTTTGCTTTTCCACCTTCTTTCACAGAATTGTTAATTAACTTGTTTTGTTTGTTTTTTCAAGTTGTGGATAGTTTCTTCTAACCATAAAATTAGCATTTTGTTACTTTTACCCTGCTGTGAAGCGTCTGCCTTACAGAGGAGACAGGTTGGCAGAGATGGGAGGTGTGGGGTAATTGAAAAGGCTAACACCTAATAATGACTCAGCACCAGCGTGTGATAGGTCAGCTATGCTAATAAGAAAGAGGGAGAAGAGAAAAGAGCAAAGATAAAGAAAACCACTCGAGATGAGAGGGAGCCAAATAGAGTGATGTATCTTCTCCAGTGAGCAGTGTGACAGCGGGACATCTCACAAGGCATCTCCCTGGCACTAAGAAATTATGACCAAAGGCCATTTATGTTCTAGCTCATTGACTAGTCCATTCATAACCTGGACATCTTTGGGCTCGCCTCACATGCAGCAGCCCCTCATAACAAGACATTCATCAAGCTGTCATCCTCTCACTCCTATCACTGCGCGTTGTACGGGAGACTCTGACACCTTTTTATACCCGCTTAGGTCTCTGAGACTTGGCACGAGGCCTAGACAGCTGGTGTCATGTCTGCAGGTGCTTTTTCATTTTATACGCGAGTACCTGACTTTAGAACAGCGGCTCTCGTAGTTTACCTGTTACAGTGTTTGTCAGTGAATAGCAGCTGTAGTTGAATGTCACTATTAAGCATACAATACATACTGCACACATTATCTGGACACCACTCAATCATGGTAGGGGGATACACTAAGTAACATTTCAAATTTAATATCCTACTTTTCACCACAGGCTTTGTTCACAAACTTTTACTAACCAAGATGAATAATAATACCTTGATATATAAGATAGTATATATGTAGCCTGGATATAGATGCACTCACATAAGACATGGGGCACATGTACTTTAAATTTTCAAGTACTGGGACAGTCATTCATCTTATACTTTACATGTACACCTCTCATCCCTACCCCCTGCCCTCTGCAAACATAAATAAACACACAAATTTCACATCAGCGCTCTCTCCTGTGTCTACTGAGTCCTTCGTTCTCAGCTACTTGTTTTTATGTCCTATAGGGCATTGTAAAATACTACCACACCTCATTGTTATCTTAAGTGTTTTTTTAGAAAGTAGAAAAGTGTACGCTGTGGGCAGTCATGACCCAAAAGTAGTTGTAGCTGTACAGAAGCCAGCTTTGAATATTTTTGACAAAACTATGCTTCCAAATTTTCAAAAGTCATGTTTGGAGGAAGGACAGTCCTCTTTGTACACAAATTTGAGATCCATAAATAATTGTTTTTCAAAGTCTGGTGAGAACTAACTTGACTGTCCTACAGAGAACCCTGAGCCTGGGCCTTCACAGAGGCCAACCCTCAATAATGCTGAATATGAGTAAATCCATACTGCAGTGCTGACTGGTTCCAAAATCTTGAAAAAAGCTTTCCCAGAGGAGTGCAGGCAGTGATAGCAGCAGATTAATGTCCACATTAATCAAATATGAATGTGACGTTTGAGTGTCCTCCTAGTTTTGGCCATGCAGTGTGTGTCAGAATCATAGCAGCTGTGACTTTCAACCATAAATTTTTTTTCAGAGTGAATAGAGACACACTGAGGTGAATGTCAGGTGGCTGACAAGCAGGCTTGTCCATCACTCAGACTGACTGCAGACCCACCCTGCCTTATGGACTTTTCAGGGTGCCGGAGACGGCATTATCTCTCCCCTGACCACAGCCTGATCCTGGGGAGGATCCATGACTGCAGCGCCTGCTGCTCTCAGCTGCTTGAAGACTGCAGTGTTTGTTGACTGGACTGCAGGGGTTGTTACTCCCATACCAGGAGGTCAGATAATCCACAGGCTGCCCTGCAGAGCATGAGTGATGGTGGCTAAGGCACTACAGGCTCGACTGAGCAGCAGATAGAGATGAAGTGAACCCTTGGAGAGTAGAGCAGGTGATGCACGATCAGGAAAATGACTGTAACCCTGCTTCAAGTCTCTGCTGTGATCACTGAGTAGGGTCCGTGACATCCATCTGCCAGCAGAGTCAGCATGCGGCAGGGCAGCCCATGTCCCCACCTCTCCCTCCTCCACCTCCCAGGCTTTGCCCTTGGTGCTGGCTCTGAAGTTATGACCTGACAGAATATATATTCTCTCCACATTGACTGTGAAGTGATGATTTTGACATGCAGGTTTCAGAGCACATCACAAGGTGGCAGTACATCCACTGACTAAATACTGAATGTTTCTGCTGTCATGTGGTGCAGGAGACAACTCAACTAAATTTACAAGAGAGTCATTCATGCGTTCTGTTTTGATGTGATAAACCTTTATATTAACACAATCACTGATCTAGAGGTGAACCGCTATTTTAGAGGCTCAGAGCTTAAATGTACCACCTCCTATTGGTACAGCACTTGAGCTTAACATGCTGTGGTGCCAAGTGTGCTTTGATCCAGCCAGAAACTTTGTCAAGGAGAAGGAAAACATTTCATCAAAATGGTGTATGCAAATTAAGAAGAAAATTTATGAAAAAAATGTTTGGTCCATGAAAATAAATGGAAATTTATAGAATTTACTGTGGTAATAAATAACATCTGGGTGAAAATTGAATTCTTGGTTTGAGAAATTTTTGACCAGCAGGTCAAAAATTGGTGTTGTAGACCTTGAAACATTAACATCTGCAACACATTTCTTACAAAACAACATTATTTGGAAAATTGCAGACTGTTTTTGAAAACCTGACGCTACAAAAATCAATTCTTCCCTGGATTCATTCAGACCACACAGATCAAAACAAGAGAGAAATACTTTTGCTTCTCTCTCTCTCTCTCTCTCTCTCTCTCTCTCTCTCTCTCTCTCTCTCTCTCTCTCTCTCTCTCTCTCTCTCCATCCATTTGGCCACTACTTGGGCTTTTTTGCCATGTTGGAGGAATTGATCGCAGACAGTCTGAAGGTCCTCTCCCCTCTCTTTCGCTCTCATGTCATGTAGTTCAGAAGTCTGCTTGAATTTATTGTCTCGCTTTATGGTTGTGCTGAGCAAAGTTCAACCTGGCTGTCTGGACTGACTCTTAGAGGAGCAAAGAAGGAGGGAGGGCCTGGCGATTTTGTGCAGGCCACATTCAGGAGACTTTAAGCAACTTGATTGTCAAAATTAAGGTTTGTTTTCACCACAGTAACATTCATCAAAAAGCTTAAAACTCTCTTTATTTGATTTAGTTTACAGTTATGTTAGGATATGTGTGGGTGTGTATGGGTGGGTGGGTTGGTGTACCAGAAAGCAGCAGCAGCAGCCCCACCTCCACAGTAAAGCCATAAACTCAGTTATCCTCTCCCACAGGTCCCTCCTCAAAACATATAGGACCCTGACATGCTGATTGCTTTATTGATATTGATCAGGGCAAAGTGTCAAAGCACTCGTTCATCTCTCTCTCAGCAGTAGGTGATTGTTATTTATGCATATAGAGGGAGAAGGTTAACAAAAACAACACCCAGTAAAACTCTATATGGTACTATAAAATATGCTTATACAAAACGAGCGAGATGTAACTTTAAAATATTTTTAGTGCATGTTTTTTGCAACTCATTTATATTTTATCATTATTTACTTATTTTGAATTCTAATTCATTTATTTGTATTAAAATATATTTCTAATATTTTAAAATGTTTTTCGCATTATACCAGGATGAAACTGAAGAGGGTCGCATCCAATGTTCTTTATATACGGTAATAAGTCTTGTTTTCATTTTAGTTTTTATNACATTATACCAGGATGAAACTGAAGAGGGTGGCATCCAATGTTCTTTATATACGGTAATAAGTCTTGTTTTCATTTTAGTTTTTATGCACAAATTGCATGCAAATACTCTCTAAAGCCAGGAATCATTTGCTATCACAAGTCATTTGGTTTTAATGGCCCAAAGCTTTGATCTTCTGTTAATATAATTATATTCACTGAAATGATTTTAATAAAGTAAACGTTGGCTTTCAACATCCTCAAACTAAATATTCTGTGGCTTTTGACCTATTGGTCGTAGCCCACTAGTTGCTTGTCCTTATCATCGCAGCATGATTGGAGGCTGGAGCCTGTGAGCCACATTTACAGTGCAAATGTTATCGTTCCAATGACACTTTAAACAGTCTTTATCAATATATAGTCATTCAAGGTTTATGAGCTTTGATAAAATGCCACTAGCCAAGCAGGGTCATTACAATGTACAGCTAAGAGTTGTTTTGTTTTAGATTATAATTATTATTATAATTTCCTACAGAACATCTGGAACTTTTAATGCTTGACAGGTAAAATAAACACTTTGCATGTTGAGAGTGGCCCAAGTGTAAAAGATACTGATTCTCACCTCAGGAAGAGCAGTTTAAGGGCAAACTACAGTGTGAGTTTGGCAGTACCTTATCATCCTATTATCTTTAAAACAGTGGGTTATCATAATTGCTTACTTAATAATTCTATAAAACTGTAGATGTGCAACCTTTGCCTGGGTAGTAAACTGTCAATTGCTTTTGATGCTGAGATTGAAAAGATTCCTGACAGAGAAAAATGCTACGATATATTAATTTTATTGGGTATAATAAAATAAATATACATAAATAATTTACACATAGAGTAATATAACCATTATTTTTATTTTTCTGATGAATTACTGTTCACTCCTGGTATTAGTTGGTTAAATCAGGATAACTGAAAAATTTACCAAATGATTAACTAGTCGTGGCACTAGAGCTCTCTTTAGATGTGATTAGTTTCACACCACTACAAGTATGCAGAACAATGGGGTAGACATACTTAATCAACAAGTGCAAACTTCATCACACTGAACTCTTAACTAAGCTAACAAAGCGGTGTTGATGACACTGTTCTCCTGCTGCATGGTGTCAGGTGAGGATTTCTAAACAAGGCTGGCTCTGGGATCAGTGTTTAAGCCACATGTGAGTAGTGAGTTCAACGATTTGTAATCCTTGTGAACTGAGATAGAGAAACAGCAACAAGGAAACTCCCAAACCCAGAGTTGCTGAATTCTCCTGAGCAATACCTTTTTGTTTCTTACAATTTCTTGCCATTACTGGAAGAAGGGTGTTCTATATAAGCAGCAAATGCTACAAAGACACATTGTATAACAAAACAGGCGTACATCTGACAGGTGCTCGCCTCCGCCGAGCAGGCAGTAACCTTGGAGGGAGTAGACAGGAATGTAGCAGCCCTATCTGAGCTCAGAGGGAAATACTGACTGCAAAGGCCTTTTTTTGTTCAGAGAGAAAAATCAATATTCCAGAGTCCATCACACGGCCAGGCATTTTAGTGTTTTTTTCTTTTTTTTCCAGGTGGGTCCCAGCTATGTGAAATAAGCTCAGAGTGCCCCCTGGAAAAAAAGTTAATGCCTAACTTCTTTATCTTTGTTTTACAGCCAAGGGTTGTACCTCCAAATCAATACATGATACACAAATATCCCAGGGCTCCATGTTCTAGACAGAGAGCGATGACAAGGGCTTGAGAGTTAACCAGCTTTAAACCACCTGGCAAAGAGAAGGTCTTTTTCTTTAAAGTCCAAAAGCTTCT
>JANJYP010029544.1:0-26375 GCA_024605115.1 Rastrelliger brachysoma
GTGCAGTAGGTCAGAGTTAAGTAAAGGGGTGTGTGTGTGTGTGCCAAGAGTTCAAGGCCAGGCTGAGCTTAAGGTGTTAGGTGTAAAAGTTGGGAGGTCAGTAAAGTTCGAAAGCTTGTGTTTTCTCACTACCACTTGTCAGAGGTGTAAAAATCAGTGATTGAAGCCAGGACAACACTTGTATATATATGTGTGTGTTAGAAAAAGAGTGAGAGACTGAAGGAAATAAGACCACAACACAGCGATTCCAGTCATCTTTAGACAAGATGCCCACCTTCCTTTTGGACAATCATCAGTTCTCCTTGCATTGTCACAGAGCTAAGTTAACTTAACTACAGACAACAAAGGTTCAAGCATTGCTGCTAACCAAATCAACCAGCGTGACCGGTGGCGGGCTCACTATATTCTCCACAGCTTGAAAAAGGGAGGAACGAGTCCAGATTCTTACCACAAACGTCCCACTGTGACAACCGCACGTGATGCTGGAATCAATTAAGCTTGAATAGCGGTTTCCCCGTCCTGTAGTTAAATAGCGATATACTCCTCTAGTCAACAAATCCAAGAAAAGGACCAGAACTGATCCTACTTATGCGTACTGTGCGTGTTCACATATGCGCGTATGCTTGCGTGTGTCTTGTAGCTGTAAATGTGCTCAAAGTGTGAAATCTCCCATGGTGACACACACACACTTTCACTTTGTGTTTTTTTTTTTTTTGTTTTTTTTTAGGAGAGTGTGAGAGAATAACTGAAAGAAAAAGCTGCAAACAGAATCACATTAGATCAAATAAAACACAACCAAGAAACACATTAATAAACTTTCATAGTAGTATTCTTAGCTCTATGTCTTAGTATTTAATGATGGTGGTGCCATCTTGTCTTATTCATTAAAAAAAAGAAGACGAACATATTTAATCATAGTTGTCGTAACAAAGTTAACATTATTCCGCAGAAGCCCATCTATGGCTTCAATTGGATTTGAATTAGTATTTGTTCCTTTTCCATTCATCCTCTTGGAATAAAAGGACGTAGTTATATGTGATACAGTGTCTCCCAGCTTTAATATTACATTGAATACGAATAATAATTATTGCACACGATCATCATCGTTCTCCAGCTCTCAACCTCTCTGTCTAACTTAATACTTTATCTCCATATGCCCCATGTATTAGCAGCTACTCTTTATTCAGCAGCAAAAAAAAAAAAGTTCCTCCCTCAATAAACCATTAAAGCCGACTGACTAAATTGACATGAGAGAAGCCTTAAAATGGGAAAAAAAATGCACATCAGAGATACTCAGACTGATTGAAAGTCATTTGGAGAATGTTTCATATCCAGTCAACCTACCACACCAGGGTCAAACAGTAAAATCAGTCCGACTTTTTAATTCATTCTGTAAAAATATTCTTCTCATGAAGATATTTACGCAGATGATAAAACGTTCTCTTTTCAAACCATGCCAATTGTTTCTCCTGGCGTTCGATCAGTTTGAAAAAGGGTTTGTTGATAGTGAACATTCTTGAAGCGAAGATATTTGGATTGGGAACATTTATTTAGTTTGCAATCAAATGAAATTACCTCATTATAACTTGTCATTGAGATTCAAAATCAAGACTTTAATACACAGTAACACACTGACTCCCAATTCCACAGCAACATTTTTCAGTTAACATGTCAAACATAGAAAAAGTATACATTTATATTCTTGGTAAATCTGCACTGTATTTATGATGGTTGGATTCACTGGACTGTATTGATTACAGTAATGTTATTACTTGTGTAAGAATGGGCAATACCCAGTGATTATATTAAAGTTAATAATCTTACTGATTAGTTTGACACTTTGCATGAGAGGGTTGATATTTGAGAGCGGGGCAACCTTCTCAAAGGAGGATCAGGAATACATCCACAGTTTTCCAAAAGTGTCTAAATTATTGATATGTTTCATGATATTTACATAAACTAGCTTTAGATGATCAGAGGTTGATAATGGTTTTGGCTCATTGGGTCAGTCCACCAATTTGGTCTTGACTTATACAGTGCAGTTTCCATTAGGAAAGTTCCGTCCTCTCAACCATTGCATCTCCATTGCAGAGTATGACCTCAGTAGGACCTACTGGACTCTGGTGGTGACATAATCATTGTGCAATCGCTGTGCAGGAGTTTTTACTGAGACGTCACTGCGGCGTCGCATCAAAAACTGGGAGTCAACCTCAAGCCCCACCCAGGAATTTTTCAAGGCCGCACAGAATACCCTGAGGCAAGGACTTGTTTTGCCTCCGTAAAAAGTTCATGCTATGGAGATGCACCAGCGGTCACGACCCTGTAAAAGTTCCTGCAGTGGAAATGGCCCTTATGTCCAAAGAAATAATGCATGCACTGCCATGAAAATTGGTGCAAGGAGACTGGACTGATTAATCCTAATTACTTTGCCAATTTTTCTTTTTATCAAGCGCCAACATCAAGTTAAACAGTCAGTTTGTCTCAACAGCTCAACTTGCAAAAATAGTAACGTCTCCATCAGCCTCAGTTGTACTTAGTGTTTGGTCATCATTTGCAAATGTTTGATTATAAGCTAAACTAAGATTGTGAACATAATAAACCTTTCACTAAACATCAACATGTTAGCATTTAAGATTGTTGGAGAAGCAGTCTGTAGGACCAGGTAGCATTTTGTAAAATCCACATACTCCCTACTTTGGGTTACTACAGTCTCTGAGGAAGTCACTGTACCTCTTGGCAGGTGTCATCCCTTCCAGAGAGCCTCAACCAGACTTGTAGGAGGGAGCCAGCATATTTGGCTCTGACAGATTATTTCACAATTGTATTGGCAGCAGTAAGTCAGGGTTTGTATTACATACACAATGATGCATACATTGTAAGACAAAGACAATGAAGGTAAGGTTAAATGTGTCATTTATGCATCCATTCAGCTGTAGAGCAATCCCAACTTTGAGACCTTTTTCATTTCCATTTTTCGCTGTATCGTCTTTCCAGTTGTCATTTTTAACAACCCAGATGAGCCACAGGGGTCATTCAAATATGATATGACTACAGAATTATACTAACTCCCCCTTTATCTATTCATAATATTCTCCCTCCCAGCTTTGTCCTTTTTAAATTTGGTTATTTCCCTTGCTCTCCCTCGTGGCCTTTGGCCCTGCACAGATAGAGCGCAGACACTCAGAGACATCAAGGTTAATGCCTGTCCCCCCCTCAGCATCCGTAATGCTTTAGAGAGGGCGGGGGAACAGCGAAGCTAAGTGGGAGGACAGCGTGCTCCCTCCTAAGTGGATGTCTGCTGATGTGGATTGCAGCCCAAAGAGGCAGGGCTCCACTCCTTTTTCCACACAGTGTACGTGGCACGCAGGGGTGAAGCATGAATGAATTGATTGTCGTCTGTCATGGAGATTTGACTTTGCAGGAACCTCCAGATTTTCATTGAAAGCAACTCATCTGCATGGCCGAGGTGATCTGAAGCACATTATTGCGGCCCCCCGTATCATTCGGTTTTCATCTCCGAACAAGAAGCCTTTCAGGGAAACAAAAAGCCCCGAAACCCCCCAGACAATCAGGGAGAGATTGCATAATGCTCATTTGGCGGCCGGCTGGGGCATTTGGCTCTGATTTGGCTCCTCTTTAACCTGCAGGAAAAAGAAAAATCAGCAAGGATTTAGGCTAATCCTCTTAGCTCGATGCTTTTCTCTCCCCCTGCCGACTGGAAGACGAATGTGAGCTCGGGCATTCGGACCCCCCGACCGAGCCAAGGCCCATCGCCCCCCCCCCCTTTAGCATATTTTAATTGTGAAATGGATAGCGATGGCTTCCTGGTGACTGGTTGGCCGAGGGGCTTTTCCCATCGGCCTGCTGGGTTTAGAGATCCTGCCTGAGGTCCGAGCCAAGAAAGCCAGTGAGTACAGTGTGATCACATACTGCCCAGTTATTCCCCACTGCCTCCTGATCCATCCATCTTTTTTTCTGTGTCTCACATCCCTCTTTTTTATGCAATTTTTAAGTTATCGATATGGCTTTTGACAAAAAAAAAAAACCCCAAAGCTGTGCACAAAAGAACAGATTTTTAGACTGAAACTCTATGACAACCAAGCTTTGATTTCATTATGACTCACTCTTTTTTTCTCTCTTTTTCTCCTCCTCTGTGTTCTTCTCTCAGCTCCTTCCATCTGTCTGTGTCAGTTAATTCATTTCATAGCTCACATAAGCTGGGAGATCTCTTCAATATAACTTCTTTTTTACCATAACTCCCACTCGTACACAACAAGCTTGTTCAGTAGTTCTCAGCAGAAGGCCGTGAAAAGGGATAGAATCAGGGACATAAAGGCACAGAAAGATAAAAATGAGGGAGGAAGATAGAAGGATGAAGTTAATCAAAAGCAGTCATTCTTTAAGACCAAACCAGCTGAAGTTGAAGGCGTTGTATAAACAAGCTTTCAGATGCTGGTATGTATTTTTTTTCATTGTTGTGTATATTTGTGAAATCTGATTAAAAATTCACGGAAGCCGCTCATGACATGACCCAGGGGCAAAAAAAAATGAGCCGTGGATCCCTCCTACTCATACACCCCCCTAACCTTTTTTTTTTTTTTTTAACGCAGAACCCAGAAAACAACCACTGTTCCTACATCATATAGTGTAGGAATGTACTCCAACCCAACCCTCTGTATATATTTTGGTTCTACAAGACAAAGCCTCAAAAATATTAACATAGATATATTATAAGAGCTAGACTGAAAATGGCACCCATTTGGTCCTATAAGAATTACTTGACAAACAAATATGCCAAAACAAATGTTTCTACCTTCTGGGTTTACTTTTGCATTATGCAGCCCACTGAACATGCTCAGGACAGTTTCCCCCACTTCCCCTTCGGCCCACAGACTTTACATTGTAACAGTGTTACAGGTTTTTTAATCATTTTTGTTGACTCAGGTAAAGTTTTACAAATATAAGTGTCCTGTTTATAGTTTTATAGATGTCTTTTTTACATTGGGGCATGGGGATTTTTCACTGCAAGACTGTGTGTGACTGCTGGGATAAATCAGCTAATGGGGGTACTCCTATCCATTTCTTATAATACAGCCATAAATATTAACTACTTATAATCAATAGTCATACTAGAAGAACTTTGACTGTACTGGAAGCTTGCACAGTGCTGCTTTCAGCTAAATGTTAGCATCAGCATACTAACATATTTTTAAAGACAATGGTAATGTGCTGATGCTAAGCAGATGAAATGTTTCCTATGATCATGATGTCAGCACACTAACATTAGGTAATTAGCATTACAAACAACATTAAAGTAAAGCAGAGACTGATGGGAGAATCTTGTGTTTTGCAGGCATTTGGTCATAAACCAAAGTATTGCACACTTTGAAATTCTTAACTTTCTACTCACGCTTACAATTCAACCCAAAAATACCATAAGACTATCACTGCTCCTTCATATCACGTGCTCATTTTCAAACACTCAAAAGTTTGAGCAACTGGGGCCAACACATGAAAATTACCACTCGTCGTCCCAAATGACACAAAAAAAGAGAGATAATTATGACAAATTCTGTTCCTCTGCATGTTTTCCATTGCAGCCTTCGGCTCCTTTCTCCAAATTAATGAAGCTCTCCACACTCTGGCAGACTTGTTGTCCTCTTTTTTTTTTTTTTTTAAACACACTCCTATTAAATCTGGTGCCGTGTGATCTGACATCGATTTAAAGTTTTTATCCTTTCATTTAACTTTTTTTCATTTGTCTATGATTTTCACACAGGCGGGGCATACAAGATACTGGGATGGGGGGGTAGGCAATGACTCAGCATGTCGTCTGGACAACCACATCTATTTGTGTTAATTCCATACCTACAGCTTATATCATTCAAATTCCCCAACATAGGGATGATTAAAGACCTACATATAACAAACCCCTTACACATTGATACCATTCAGTACCATCACAGCTATACCACTGACAGTAAGTAGACACTAAAACAATTACAGCGCAGGCAAGTTATGCACCTTAACATGATCTAAAATGACATAATCTCAGTATTAGAGGGCATTAACCCCCTGACCACACATTTCTATTTTAGGTTATTGCTTGTGTCAAGTCAAAAGTTCACATCTGCGCATGTGTGTCAGTGTGTGTGTGTGTGTGCGTGCACTGAGTGAAACCATCGTCTCCCGCCTAGCTACATCTGCAGTCTATTAAGGCCGTCAGCACTACACCTAGGCCTATAAATCTCTGCTTTTTTAATATTCTCCAGTTTGCCCGGCCTCTGACCACGCGGTCTCTACCCTCGATGGCCAAACCCAACTCTCTGATGACTACTAAACAGAGCGGTCGGATTGATAGAGGGGCGGGGGGGTGTGGGTATGGGGGGGTTGAAGTGAAGAGCAGGAGGAGGATAAAAGAATATAGAATCCAATAAAAGCAAGGCCCCGAACAAGAGAGGAGCAGGAGCTGACTCAGTAGTGTCTGAGGAGAGACAGTAGCTCAACACTGAAATTAAAGATGAAAGGTAGAAATAGACTCTCATATGTTAACTCTATAAACGTTTTTAAACCGCGCTCTCCCCAAATCCAAGTTGTGAGTCATGAAAAATTCAACCTTTGGTGCCCAAAAAAAAAAAAATCCCCAGGGTATCTCTGTGATGTGAGATAAAGCAGTGACTCCTTCTCTCAGTGAGCTGGACGTCCCCCGCACAAACACCAACCAGGCAAAAATAATGCACCCATTCAACTTTGGACACTTTTTTAACTTTTAATTGGACCCCGTGGCTCCAAATCGTATTACGCCATCGTGACACATTCATTAAATGTTTTACTAGCATTTCTGTTGAAATGATTGTTTGTTGGGAGAAGTCTTTTCGGGCTGGTGGTCAGCAATGTGCCGACATCTTCTCACAACTCAATGCTGTACCGGAGGGATCTGAGGCATAGGAGCAGAGTCACTTCTCATTACTTTTTACTGTGATTTATCGGTTAAAAAGAAGCCAAACGCAACATTTACCTCCGCAGTGACTGTTTCACATCTGTCTTAGATCCTTCCTCTATTAAAGGACTATTTGATGTAATGCGGGTCTTCAAGTCAGCTGCTTACTACAGATAACAAGACAACAAACAAGAACAGGTTAATCTTAGAATCAGTGAATCAATTTATCCTCCTGACAGTCTGAATGTGCTTTGTAAAATTTAGATTGTGAGATACGGTATACAGAACTAAAAACCTCTTGCTATACAAGGAAGTTTTCACAATTAAAAGGCTTCTTCCTCCAGGGAGAACAAATATAGGGTTACCTACACCATTAGAGACATGTTTTAAGACATATGGAAAATAATGTGCCTGATATGGCTTTTGCTCTAAGAAGTTCAGTTAATTAGTAGAGAAATGGTTAAAATGACATCTTCTTCCTCATTAAAACATCCTGAATTCACTGAACATGCAAATATATTTAATTCCAGAGGTTTTCCTGCTAGACACACGGTCTTCTCCTTCATTTTCTCAGTGTTTGTGCACTGAAGTTCTGTGTCACATTTGGCTCCAAACTGGCTGTGGTCTCACGAATCATACTCATGTGTAAACTCATATTTAATGTGAGCACAGAGAAACTTTCCCTCTTTGCAAATTTAATGTTGATCTTGAAAGGAGTTGTAGATTTAGATTCCTCTAGAACAAAGTGCTGTGCAGAGGAATCAAACAAGTCTTGCCGCCAGCAGAGCAAAAAGCGCACATCCCCTCAATACGATAACCCCGCGCTCATGTAATCCACTAAAACACTCAGCAGCCTCCATTACCCCTACCCGCCCACCCCCAGCCCTCAACGTGTCTCGCCGTGTTCCGACCTGCCAGCCCTCGTCTGTCACGACAACCCGTCTACCCGACCGGCGCTACATAGTCCCCGGAGCCGGTGCGCTCACCTCACAGCGACCCCGTCCGCCCAAACACTTTCACCCAGAGCCTAATCCAATCAGACACCCCGGACATGTCTGCCCTCTCACCCTGCACTCAGCCCAGACTCATGCAGCCTCCCTCATGGGTACTCTCTGTCAGCCGCGCTGTGAAAGGCTTCTTATTTCAAGGTACAAAAAGCCTCTTCAGCCCTAACTAAAAGAGGCAGAGCGATGGAGAGGGCACTCAGACAGGCAGAGAGAGAGGGAAAGTGTCTGTGTGTGTGTTCGTGTGTGTGTTCATGTTTCTATCCTTATGAAGAATGATTGTACTTACATGGCCTGGCCAACGAGTGAAATATTGGACAATTACATGCAAAAGCTGAGCAGATATGAGCATGTATATAACCGCGCAGGTCGAGCCTCGTCGCTGTGTGTGGAGCTGTCGAGTGTGTCTACCTGAGCAGCTGCAGGTGAGCTGAGGTCAGGGTTTGTTGGAGTTATCTTTGAAATCTAGCGAGTTGTCCATAGGGAGTAGCGTGAGGCAGCTGAACCAGAGTTCAGGGACAGAGTCAGTGTGTCAGCGCAGCCTCTGGCTCACGTACTGAAATCAAAACCCTGCCATCAAAAGCAGATAAAGAGGACACTGCGGTGAGATTTTTAATGTACTGTTGGAAATATGGGAAAAGCTTTTTGTGGACATTGGACATGAGGAAGTGTTCCTTAAGGAAAACATGGTGGCAACAATAGTACTACAGGCACTATGTAAGACATCTTTTCATTAGTCATATACTCATGTCCCGGTTGCCATTACTAGTTGATTTTTTACATTATGGAAAATGAACATAGCTTTTTAAAAAAGAAGATATTAGTATTAGTTGTCTTTTTACAAGCCTAAAAAAAGGTGCTTTTGAGGGCAATACACCCATGTCTGTTGTTCTCTGTCTAAGCTTATCAGTGAAAGATCATGTCAAATAAAGGCTTATGGTATGGTTAAGGTCAAGCTGCTCTAATCAAAGTTTCATAGTAACAATAAATAATTATGTTAATGAGAAGGTGGTGCTCCAACCCACATAGAATTACCATGTCCCCATTGAAGCATTTTAATGTCTTTCAGGTCATTGTTCAGTTCCTATCGACCCACTGTGCATTATTTACACAGCACCAATTGTAAATAATCAAAGCTGGCAACTATCTGGTAAACATATAGAAGCTTTTACAGACAAGCAGCTAAAAACACAATAAATATTCCACTTACACAGCACTTTTTAGGTTGAAATATGTCAATCTTGGGTTACATCTTATTGTCCTGCCCCCATGTGGCCATTATGCATCAACTGCAAATCTGTGCCATGACACAAACTATGTTTCATCCTGATTCCTACCTATATGAGCCACATTATCCTCCTACACAGTTCTTCTGGATGCAGATGGCACAATGATAAGCAGTGGAAGCAGTGAGAGTTGCATCAGTTACATCAGGCACTGTTTCAAATTCAGTCTCCCACGAGGAGTCGATGTGGTTTCTTTTCACCATGAACACAAATCCTCCTCAGCCTTGACACAGTAGCGTTACTCAACCACAGAGGCAGCACATTAGCACTCTATTTAATCAGTTTTGTAATGGTCATATTGGTCATTTGCGAGGGCAGTCTTCTACCAGTAGGGATGAAGACCCCTTGATGGAAATATCTTCTAAAGATTTGGTCATAAATCAAAAGAAGGATTGACAAAGACTGAAATCTTCAAATTAATTTGATTAAATGAGCAGGTGCGTAACTGGCGATGAAAAGTCTAAAGTGCGTTAAAGGACTGAAAGCTCTTCTAAACAACTTGAAGATAATCCATTGATAGCAAACCTATGTGACCTTTTTTGATCTCCTGGTCTCAGCCCTACATGTGACCACCAAAATAATTAGTCATCTTACGTGTGTGTTTGCATGTGGGTGTATCTGGCAGATTGATGTGAAGCTAATTTCAAACCATATCAGCTCCAAGATTGTTTTTTTTTTTTTTTTTTAAATGATTTATTAAAGCAGTCGCGTCTCCTAATCATTGGAGAAGTGTTATCAGTCCGACTCAGCATCAAAGTGTGCAGAAAACCATGATTTCTACCCTTCCTCAAAGAGATTATTAAAGTTTGATCTGAACACTTTACATAGCAGTCTTCTAAAAACCACAAAGTCTTAGAAAGGAGGAGTTAGTGAAAAATATATCAGGGACAACAGTGGTAGCTTACTAAATATTGACCTTTGGTTACCTGATAAATATTGACTTGAACAAAAAACATCACCGGTTTCCAAAATCATATTTTTACAATCTTTAAATCCTTGTGCCAACACACTCTGTACACTTTTGACTGCTTGGCATGGCTGTCTTGGGTTCAATTTATATATTGACTCAAATTACTTTGGATCTTGTGAGATGTTTGAGTCGTAGCTAATGGAGCAATTAAATTTGCCGGTTGTCAGGAGGGAGTGCATACCATAATTTGAGGACGGTAATTAAGAGCTATTGCAGACACCCCACTTACAGGCGTACTTACAGCAACATCACAGGCCCCGCTTAAACATTTGGTCCACACTTCCTATTTCTGAAAAGGCTATTGATCGGACATGACAGGGCACGGTGCTGATTGAAGTGTTGTTATTGGCACCGCTCGTTGCATATTCTGCCCCAGCGTATAGAGAAACGAGGAGAAACTGCTTTTAAATGAAACGGAGGCGAGCATCCATCATGCTCCGGAAGTAGCCATCCAACAGGGAGAAAGGAGGGAGGGATTGATTTGATTACCTGCCACTTTAGCTGCACAAGGCCGGTAGCTTTGATGGGAGCATCTCGTCTGGAGAGCTGTGGGCAGGGGGAAGGTGGTCTAGTGGTTGAAAGAGCTTGGTAAATGCTCTTAGTCCTTGGACAAAATTCTGAATTATTCTTCATTATTCCAGTTTATCTGCCTCTCAGAGTCTCTTATTAGATTAAATTATGGATGCATTGCACATTGTTTTCTCAGGACAAGCAGGGCTTATCAGCGCACAAAATATCACTACTTAGTGCACAACATGTGAACAATCGCATTCAAGATTTCTAATGGATTATAGATTTTATTATTAGATATGACAGCTCATTACAGAATCATTACCATCTTATCAATACAATCTTTGAGTCTTTGAATGAAATTACTACAATTATAGTTGTGTAATAACATCATAATCAATTGGTAGCACAGGTGAAAAGAGCAACAGCAGTAATAATAATAAAAAAATACTCAAAACCAAAATCAACTATATGATAGAAAGCTCCTTGCAAGGTCAGGAATGAACTTTGAAGCTTAGTGTGTCACCCTGAATGTGAATTATATAGGCAACCATTTACAAACTAAAAGTTTTCTCCTACTGGCCACTTTAGGCACTGCAACAAAAAAAATCCTGCAGCATTTTCCTTGTAGTCGTGCAAATAACGTGAGTTATCACCCATTCCCAGGGCAGCACAACCAACATTTACAGGTGAACCATTTTGTTCAGCTATTCAGTTCTTGTAATATATCAATACGTTGCAGCTAAGGAGCAGAATTATGATATGTTTACTGACAGAGCACCATCAGCTCAAGTGTAATGCTCATTTAAAGAGCAGGTTTTATAGCAATGATCCGGCGGGGAGACATTCAATTATTTCAGCATGATATTAGAGAGAGAGAGAGAGAAAGATACAGACTAAAGATATATGGGTTTTAACTTTCTTTCTCACCACAAATCTCCAGCCAGCGGTATTTGTCAAAGCGACTCTATAAATGTCAAATCTTATGCCTACAACAATAACGCACACTCGTCATTAAAAGTTAATTCCACTTTACTGCAACTTAGGTCTTATGGTCTTAAGTTTTGGCCATAATTTGTATCAGTCAGTGTAATATCTCTTAGGCTCCAAAATAACCACTTTAATGTGGGAACACAGCCGCAATACTGTTAGTTTGACAATAAGCTGCTAATGTAAAATTGTACTTTTAAAAGCCGCACATTCTAACACAGGGCCCACACATGTTCACCGAAGCCCTCGCAAGGTGCTTCAACCTGTCATTAATGTGCAATTAGAGGAGGTGTGAACACAAGCACGTTCTCGCGCACGCACACACACACACACACACACACACACACACACACACACACACACACACACACACACACACANTGTATCTGTTGGAAGTGTCATATAGCACATGCAAACAGCTATTTGCATATGCGATTAATGTAAACTCACACACATTTCCATGCATGCTATCTGCCTCCTGAAGCCACCTGTGACTAGATTCAACAGCCCGGATGATTTAGAGATCAACAGGAAAATAAGGATACACACACACACACACACACACACACACACACACACACACACACACACACACACACACGTAACTGAAAAACACCGTTGAAGGGCTCTTATTAGTGAACCATCACTTACCTATCACACACACACACTCTGCATCCATATGTGCGTGTTTGCCTAGAATCATGCGCTACTCCTCTACTTCACAGACAAGTACATCTGTTCAGCCTCACAGGGATTCGCCTCTCCGACACTGTCACACACACTCACACACACACACACACAGGTGGTCCCGACTGTCCGTTTCCCCGGAGACACACCGAGCCACATTAATTGGTTTACTTACAGTCAGCTGTGCGGGGAGCAGTCAGATCATGTGTGAGCGGGTTAACAGTCACATCAGTGGTTTTTCAGATTGCTTTAGGGGGTTAGATTGTTGTCTGAAGCAATCATCCACAATGAGAGGAGAGGCGATTAAGTAACAGACGCAACATGTCATGTTTAATAGAGGCTGCCGGGTAAAAGAGCGGATGATATGGATTTACTTGGAAAAACACAGAGTATAATAGAAAGTAAATAACGCCCATTCAATTCATTATAGCTTTCTTTTTCAATTCTCTCCCGACAGTGAAGACGACTGTTGTAGACTTAAGACTTGGGACTATAAATTTAAAGCGTGTCATACTGTGTGATGATTGTGAGGTGAGTGGTAGTGCTATGATCTACTGTAAATATATATATATATATATAAAAGCACAGAGCCCGTGTCATCCATCTGCAACACTCCTCATGTTTTGAAAAAAAGGCATCAAAGCCATCCAAACGCGTACCGTGTCATTTCGTGTCACGTATTCTGATCAGATGGTTTTGTAGCACCAGTTGCCCTTCTCCCCCCCCCCTTTGATACTGTCACAATTTAAGCAGCAGGCTGTCATTGGCTGCCAAAACTCCAAATCCAGACACGATGTCGAGGAGCGCGCACCCCGCTTCTTCAGATTGACGGCCAAAGATTTTACCGCATTACTCTCTCAGCTGTCAACTTTTTGATGTCAGTCAGCCCCTAAATCACACAGAGTAAAATGGGGTGGGGGGCTTCAAGTCACAAAAACTTGGACATGATATTGAATTTAACTTTCTCACAACTTGACTCATCCTCGAGAAAGAGAACCGATAAAGCCGGTTGGTGCTTTCTGAGAATAGCTGTGGACTGGCGAGCAAGAACAGAAGGGGGGACTCAGTTCTCTACATATTCCACATGTGCGCAATAGTAAACAGGGCCGCAGCATGAAATCTTCCCAGAGTTGTAAAATCCAGTCAGTCAGCATTACAAACCTCTGCACAGTGTGTTTCTATCTGTTACTCCAACCAGACTTTGCCGGATCGTATTTCAGTCTCACCAACACTTTTAACAACAAGCCTTCACCAGCACAGACCCTGGTATTGTTTTACAGCTTTCAGTATGAATGCAGCTGAGGAGTTTCTATATGTTGCTGAATGACAAGAAAAAAGTGGGAAAAAAAGAAAAAAAGACAACTTAATGAGAGCAGGAATACAGCACATACAGAAAACATGGATTAGCCTATTTAGCACGAGCATGAGTTCTACACATTCTACACATAGGTCACATCATGATAATAAAAGCAGCTGCTGATTAAACCCAAGAGACACAATTGAAATAATATAGCAAATACTAGTAAATGGAATATTGTGTCAAAACTGTCAACGACTCAACAATTTTTTAGTCTTGCTGCATTCCACTAATAAAAATCACCAGACAGGAAATCTCTCTATAACTATTCAACCATCTCTCTCTCTCTCTCTCTCTCTCTCTCTCTCTCTCTCTCTCTCTCTCTCCAAAAAATATCTTGAAGTCATACCTCCTCCTGTAACCCTTGTTACTCCTGTGTCAGGTATAATTAGAAACCAAAAATGTTGCTGTACTTATTCTCAGATGCTTCTCCTTGATCTTACTGCGACTCATTTGTACAGCTTTGGACAAAAGCTTTTTCTTTCCAAATGAATGGATGTAAATTTGTGACTTGAAAAGGCAAATAAATGAGACGGCATCACAACATGAGACGCCTCGAATGTTCAGTTATTAGGCTTTGAGAGGACTTTAAAAAAAACCCTACTAATACAGCTTTGAAAAACATTTTGAAATGTGAACTTTGACTCATTTGACCTCAGACTTTTTGTCAAAATGTGAGATTTGACTAAATAAATGAGATTCGTTGAAATAAACAAAAATGCAGAAAAAACAGTTTACAGAGTATTGTCAGTTTAGTTAACCCACTGATGCCAGTTTTGAATTTTCTTGTGAAAAATAGTCAGTTAAATTATGACACAAAATACAAAAACATCATATAGGACACGTGCAAGAACATTTTAAAGTTTTTGTTTTTCTCTAACAACAACGTCTTTAAGAATTATGAATAGATGACATTTTAAAAACACTGCTTTGAGTAACTCATTTATATATTGCACTGAAATGTCAAAACAGAGACCACAGTACATCAAATAAAAATGCATATTATATCAGAATGTTGCCATTCACATGAAACATCAATATTTTAATTTTTGAAACTGAGTTATGTATTTATTGTAGTTATTCCTTTATTATAATGTGACTTTGCTCCTCAACACGGACTGACGCGCTGTACATTAGAGCTGGAGCTTTGATCTCTAATGTCTTTAAAAACAACAACAGAGTTAGCGGATCTGCCCACATAGCTGTGTGTCACTGCTGCTTCAACATGTGCTATGGATCAGTTTGGTATGAAACATCACAGCAGCATCCACCATACTGTCTGATCAACACAGTGAACCAGCACCCACCTGAAATCCTCTGCTTTTTATTTCTCCGTGCAACATACTACAGCAGTAACAGCTGATCAATAATTCATTACAGACACAGCTTCAGTGTGCAGCGCATGCTTGACACCACTATTTAAAGGGTGTTATTATTCAGGTGTAGATGCTCACATTGTTATAGTTATTGTTAAGCTATTGTAGTTATTGTTCTTATATAGACAGCCCTTAACATTATCAGAACAAAGTGATCTGCGCGGTCTTTGAGAAAACCAAAACCAAACTCTTCCGTCCACGAGGCTATTAGCTAGCGGTGTTACCATAAGTTACCACATCTGTACCGTGGCCCTCAATGAGAAATGTGGACGGAGCATGCACTGTCAATCAAACTACAGTCTAGAAGACAAGTCACGCATATAGCAGGTCATTGGTTAAGAGGTGATTTGAAATGCTGCTCAGAGGGTACTGCTGCTTTTGACAGTGTGCCAATGACTATGATACAGCGTGCGAATTGTGGCACACGTTCCTTAGGTTGCTGACCCCTGCATTATGACTTCAGCCTAACATTAACATAAGTGCAAATAAATTATTGATTTAATATATAAACTAATTAAAATGTACCTTGAAAACACACTAATGTCAGCTAAATAACAAACCAAAATATCAGGACTTGATTGATGCTAATTGAGATGCTAATTCTCCACAATGTTAACTGCCCCAAGAGCTTTCAAGTATAGCACTGATGCCCGTTCATGTGCCTCATGGTGATGTAATGACTCCTCCTTCGCTTATAGTCTCCTTGAACCACACTTGTAACTAAAAGTCAGGATATCTCAGCCTCTGCTGTTTCAGTTTTCACCTTTTTTTGATATATCTCGTGTGGGTCACCCAACTTAATGAAAGTAAAAAGCTAAATTGCTGTTAGGACCCTTAAGATTGTTGTCTAACAATTAACACAGCTTTATGTGGTACTAGTGAGCATTCAGTAACCTGGAAGAAAGACTGGCCGCTTCACTAACAGCTCCGTTTTTTTAGATGATTCGCTTATTGTTGAAAATCAATACACATGTATTTCAGAGACTTTCCTAATCCCTCAACGGGCGTTACTTAAATACTCCATAAAGATTGAACGACCTGCTGTAAAATGAGCAAGCATGAATGTTGCTTGTGTTTTAAAATGCACAAATGACTCAACAAATTATAAAAACTAATGATATTTATCTTCTTAAGTGAAATTGTAGCTGCCTTCCTTTCTCTATTAGATGTGCACAGTACTGTAGATAGATCTTTACTGGCTTTTGAACAGAGTGTATGTGTATGTGTGTGTGTGTGTGTGTGTGCATACTGTAGTGGTGCAGTCATACTTCACTGCACTTTGTCTGTGATTCTACCTCAGACAGAACACACTGATGGAATTCACTTAACCTCCCTGCCCAGTCTTACCTCGTCAACCTTTTCTACCTTAGCTTTTCGCGTGTACGCACACACACGTACACACACACACTGCATCCCACCTTGCACTGTGATAATCCCCTCACCTTGGCTTATGCTTTTATCTCTGTATCTTTTTCCAGATGCTTCATTACTTTTGCAGAGCTCCTAACGTTTTTTTCTTCCCTATCCAACCTTTCGCTCACAGGTTTAAGTCTGACATGCAACGACACCATTTAGCCTCTCCATGTTGCTGTCTTTTTTTTTTTTTATAGCTCCCAGGACTGATGCATCTTTGCCTATCAGGTGATGTCACTTTTGATTTTGCGCCAACAACTCTCTTATCTTATTACTTAACGCAAAAAAAAAAAAAAGAAAAAAGCTTGCTGTCGGCAAATTGCGCCGTTATATTTCTACTCGCCCAGCGGAGGAGGCAAGTGTGCTTTTAAATGCAATTACACAAATGAGATGACCACCTACACTCTCCGGCCCAGTGAACGCGCCGCAGCACATTTTTTCGCCAAGGACAAGCAAACGTGGGCATATTTTAAAATCCGAATGTGCCTTTTTTTTTTTTTTTTCTCCTTTTCCTCCCCGTGAGCGTTTCTCACAACAATGACCGAGCGGGGTGATAAAAAAAAAACGGCAGAGGCTCGCCCACTTTGGAATCGCTTCCTGTGTTGTGGGAGAGTCTGAAAGAATTTTCCAGCGGTGGAAAAATCTCAGCACCACGGACAGCTCTACAATAAAACTGAAAAGGTTTTCTTGAAAAGGAGGAAGAAAGCGTCACTAATTCTGGAAGGTGTTGAAGCATTCTCATATGGAAAAAGAGAAATTTCACACAAATTATGCTTAAGAGTGTCATGAAAACTGGACAGAATACACCCACATGTATACTTAGCTTAGTGGTATACCTCATTTGTTCTTAATATCTTCTCTTGAGGAACTGAACTGCAGAGATGCAACAAAAGACAAACCTAAGGAAATGTAAACATTTTTTCCAGTTTACCACTTTAAGCAAAACCAGTTCTGTCTTTTTACTGTCTCAGTGACATGATAGCAAGTGGACGCACATTATTGAAAGAAAGATCATAAAACCTGTTCAAAGATGTTCCACCTGCCCCAAGTCCCTCAAACCATCAGGAATAACTAAGCAGTTTTTTTTTTTTACATTTTCAACCAACCGAATTAATTAATTCTTCCACCAGGTTGTTTTATGGTGACAAAAGGTTACTAATGGCTTTTGTTGCCAGACCTCAGCATTGCAAGGGTCCAGAAATACCAAAGTTTCATGACAACAGACAAAAAAATGGAGCTAAAATAAACTGATTCAATGCCAGGGACTGTTCCAAGGTGGAAAATACAACCTACATTATTTTAGCATTAGAGGTTAAACATATACAAATGACATGTATCTGCAAAATCCAAACTGATGAGTTTTTCATAATGTGTTGAAATAATTTAACATCCTGACCCACATCAGAGCTGTTTGTGCCTGACATACAATGATAGATTTCACCACTATAATTGAATGCAAATGACACTGACACACAACTCCAAATAAAAACCTGCTTATGCTTCAAAGGCATACACCAGGCAGAAACAGCAACAGCTATTTGATCTATAGACTTATTATTAATAATGATGATGAAATTACATTCACTGACTTTTCCTCTTTTGGAGCGTTTTCATTTGAAACTTTATAATGCAAGAGTTTTTTTTTTTTTTTGCTACCCACACTAGGTAATTAAAAGTAAAGCTATTTCACAGAATGTTGTTATAGCACCACAAGCCTCTTTTTGGGAGAAGATCTGGTCGCTGGCCAGCAGCGGTGGAAAGGGCGTCTCCGCAGGGTCACCACATAAATTGAAGGGTCTCGAGATGATTAATGGGAAAGGAAAGAAGAAAAAACAGTTCAGATACACAAATCTGTTTCCGTTTAGACTTTTTCTCTAATCTTTTGATTTTTTTTTTTGCTGAAATATTGTATCATTGGGACATTTACAGAAATGAAACCATGTGAGAAGCTTAGAGGGGGAAAAAAATCACTATTTGGTGTTAGCTGTTAACAACTCATAGACTTTTGAAATATGACTGGATTTAAACAGCTTGTTGTATTATCCATTGTGTTGAATCTTGATCTGAAAAGTGACTAAAACTGTCAAATAAATTTCGGAGTGGAAGTGTAAAGCCAACCAAATGGAAAATCTCGCGTAGTACAAGTACAAACGCCTCAAAACTTCACTTAAGCAGAGTACTTAAATGAATGTACTTAGTTACTTTCCACCATTCACCAGCGGATGGCAGGTTATATCCCATCTTCCACCTACTGCCAGTGGGTGGAAGATCAAAAAATTAGTACCTGTCAAATGTGTAGCTTTGAAAGACCTTAGTTACTTCTGATGATGGAAGAGCTTAGGAGACTTTTCTTATACAAAGTAGTGGGGAGATGTGAAACATAAGCAGTAAAATGCCCTAAGTCTTAAGTCATCGTGATGCAGCCAAAGTGCTCTCTGCGTATCCAAAACATCAAGGCGCTTGATTAGAAAAAAATGCACTGTACCAGAAATATTTTCTTATCTTGTCTTTTTTTTCTTTTCTTTTTTTACATTTTTGAATAAAAATCAACGTCACAATTTCATTTCAGCAGAATGAAGAAAGACTTGCATCAGAGCCTTTACATGTCAGAAATAAAGTAAATGATATAAGACTTTCCTTTTTTTTTTTTTTTTTGCTTCCCACACACACAAGAACTGCTTGACACGAGCAATAAGCCTAGCCTCTCCGATCACACTCCGCTACAGTGACTTTTTCTTTTTCCCACACACACACATATATATATATATATATCTGAAAAGATTTTTTTTCCCTTCTCCCTTGCTGCAAGGCTTCTGCCACCACCACCAGCGCCCCTACTAGCTTCAGGTCAAACCCTTCCAGCACCGTTTTAATGGCGTCTCCTCTTCCTTCATGCTCAGTAGAGATATTAATAGTCCAGGGGTTAGTGGATTGCACACTCAGAAACCACACAATCTGTTGGCACTGAAAGGCAAGTGGGCTGCAATAAAGATTACCCCATGAGTTAGGGTTGCTTTATAGGCCCGTAAACATATTTATTGCGTTGTGGCATTTAGACATTTAAGAGCCATCTCAGTTGCATTTTATTTATTAAGAGGTGGGTGTCCTTCACGGTGATGCATGTCGGCTTTTTACGGCCTCAGATGGTTGTACTCCAATTATAGATACCTGCTGAGGATCGAGAGTTCACGCAAACTGAAGATCTTGTTCGGTATTGACGCATATGATCCCATTCAAACAGATATCTGGGTGGTATCTGCTTCTCAACACGCCATGCAACATCTGAGCCCAGCAGCGCCCCTGCACTGTATACAAACCGCGCGTGTGCGTATGTGTGGGTCTGTGAGGGTGACAGCTGATTAGGAGATGTAAAGGCACTGCAGTGTGCAAGCTCTGGCCCCCCCTGGGAAACTGCTTGCTTCTCTGTGTTATCAGCCCACTTACTGAAACCGCTGTCTGCCTCCATTCCTTCTCTCACTCTCTTTCTCTGCTCTGTGTGTGTGTATTTCTTTGTGCAAAGATGCAAATTGAAATGCATCCAGTGCGAGGAGAGGTTCAGACTCTTTTTTTCTTTTTTGGAATGTTAATTCCACTAGTGTCGACTGCCATTGCTGTAGATTGCGATGAACTTAAAATATCCGGGGTCCTCTTTGCAATTCTTAGAAGCAAAGAAGGGGCTTGGCAAACTGCCCTTAAGTTCCCAAAGCACCATGTAAGAGCAAGTACACACACACACACACACGCACACACACGCACACACACACTGACACGAGCTTCTGAACAATGTCCAACATCCATGGTGATGAAAACGATGCTGTACACACTTAACAGCAACTTTACATATCCAGCTGCTGGTAAACTATGTTGTATCTTAAAAACACAAGCACCACAAAGCAAATGTAGTAAATGATCTACAGTAAAATGTTTAACTTGTAATTGTTCAGGCAGAAAGATACTTCCTCTTCAACATATAATAAACAAACTGAATCAGTGATGCTTCCTAGTTTGATGATCATCTAAAATGTTAGTAACATAATGCAGAAATGTGGTCATATTTCATCTGATACAAACTGGCAAACCACAGATTAGCTATACTTATTCACTTTTAAACATTTTTTTAAACTTTAGCTTAATATTTGAAGGTTTTGCTTTAATTGGTGGTTAGCCTAGTTTAGCATAAAGGCGGGAAACAGAATGAGGAGGAGAGCTTGCTAACTTTTTCTTAATTGAAAAATACTCCTACAAACACATGAAACCAACATGTTACTTAAATGTTACAACTACATTTCACCAGTTTAGCTTGGTGCTTTTGTGTAGCACTGTTACAACAGCACATATAGTCACTGCTGCTTTGTGGAGGCGCACACAGTCATTGCACCCGGCTGTTTACAAAAAAATAATTGCAGCATGTAACCCCTGCTAAAAACACAAATGAGCCTTATTACATTTCTGTTTGTGTTTGTTTTAGAGATCAAGTGTTAATTAGTGAGCTTTAATGGTTAGCATATGCTTAAACTTTACACACAGCAGGGCTAGTTGTTTTTTCTTGTTTCTAGTGCTTATGCTAAGGTAAGCTAACCAGGCCCTTACTTCAGTTCACATTTACATTGAGTTGTACTTCCGATTTTTGTTTTGTTTACATTGAAAGAACACTTCATAATGAAAAAGGTGGTCAAGCTGCAAGCAGGACCTATCCCTTTAGGCGTTTTGGAATGTTAGTCTTCTACCCAGTATAGTCAAGGTTAAGATATTTAAGTGTAGTACCACCCCTCAATCTACCACACAGCCATAACTTATCGACAGTCGAACTAACAGCAATCAGTAGTGGCTGATTAGTCTCTGAGTCTTGTCAGAATCACTTACTGTGACATATTGGTTTGTCTTCGGGTTGCCTGACATTGGCACGAGACACCCTCCCATGAGACCTCACCTCTGACACTAAGACATGTGTGGGCGTCTGACGATTCTGTCAGGCTCCCCTTTTGGAGGTCAAGGGTCAAAGTGCTGCGATTAAAAAAAGGGTAGAGAAGGGGCCAAACGGGAGAAAAATGTGCAAGACCCACAGATATGTCAGTTTCCTGCATCACATATTAACGGCTACAAAATCTTGTAAACTGAACTGTATGTACAATGTATACATACTGCTCAGTGTGTAGACACATCTTGAGTACCTCCTTCACATTCTTCATGTTATTGTCTTTATAGCTGCTCTTGATCATGGCCTTTGTGTGGACTATTGTTAGATTCCTCATGGCAGTCGGATGGCGTGCTCCCAGCATAAATTCATTAGCAAGCGGGGGTAGCCTACTGGTCTTTGAAGTGAAGAATCTGAGAAGGATATCAGCTGATGAATGAAGATTCACATCACTTCATTTTAATTCAACTCTGTTATTCTGTAAGGAGAATAATCAGAAGGCTCATGTTTGAACTCTCTCCTTTCTGCCTTCTACGACTACACTGGAAAAATGAACTGAAATCTTGTCTTTATTTCAATGTATTTTAACATGTAATTGTATTTCTATTTTAGTGATCCTCAAAAATGGTATAATACTAGAGCTAAAAGTAAAGGTGATTATCATTATCCTATTAATTAACCTGCCAGTACATCTGTCATGCAAACATGGCAACAATTACAAAATCATAACATTTCCCAGAGTTTAAGATGACTTCAAATTTGTGGTTTTGTTCGACCAACAAGCTGGCTCACGTCATTTTTGGCTTAATATATTATGATTATTATTATTATTTTTTTTATATCATTAATCATCAAAATGGTTGTTGACTAATCTTCCTGTTTAGTGATTACTTAACTTGACAATAAAATGTAGTATTTGAGTAAATATTAATGAAACCAATGTGATATTAATGTGCCAAAACATATATTGGTCATATTAAAACTTTGACCAAATTGTGGAACTAGAAAAGGAAGGATCACCAACATCATTAAGAATGCTTTCTAAAGGGACCATGGATGTGTATACCAAATTTCATGGTAATCCATCCAGTAGTCATTGAGCCATTTAATGTAATTCATCTTCCAGAGACCATGATAGTCTTTTCAGAATTTCATGGCAATCAATCCAACAGCTGTTGAGATATTCAAGTTTTGTACAAATTGGTGAACCAAGTGACCAAGCACCACTGTCATTCTTAGCTATGTATCTAAAAACAACAGCTGGATTCAACACAGATCTGTGGCAAACACGTGGAAACATGCATTTCTACTTAAGTACGATAATATTGCCTTTAGCAGAACCCAGAGTCCATGTATGATTCTTAACCTGCAAAACATTAGGCTTACAAAGTTGAACACAAAAAGTCTAATCAAGAACATTGTAGTTTAAAATTGCTTCTCCAAATTTTGTCTTTAATCACAATTTGCAAGAAGACATTCACGTTTGTTTGTTTAAAAGGTTGCTGTTTTGTAGCACTAACAGCAAAAGTACATTAGGCCCTACAGGGTTTAAATCAAATAAAAAAAACCCATGATTACTACATCATATTCAAGGGTCCCCCGACCAAACGCAAATAAGAAAAGTTCCCAAGGCATATTCCACATATCCTTTTTAAACCGAAACCAGCATTTGCAAAGCAGCGGAACGGTCAAATCTGCCGTCATCAGCAGAAAACATCAGTACATTAAAGAGGCAATGATTGGCTGCTGGCATAACCCGGTCCGATTTTTGGATTACACGGAGGAAACAAACTGGAAAAAGACATAAAACTAATTTATTCCTGGTGCAGATGGCCCATGCCAACCCTGCAATAGTGCACTCAATTTTACATTAGTCACATTTTTTTTATTGTATCCAGAAGGTGTGTATATAAAAACATAATGCAATGCTTACAATTAAAACATTTCAGCTTATTATATCTACATATTAGAGATACTGATGAACTGATGTGCTGCTTCATGCTATAATTTATCTCTTAGACTTATAGAACAGTACTGACTTTTTGACAGTTTGACCCATGAGCCACTTCAGTCAAAATAAGTCCAGACACCAAACCTTCTCCTTCTTTGGCCAACAGCCATACCATGAACACCATAATTTAGTTGTCATCATTATAGCCATGCCATTAGTGTCGCTAAAAAATAATCCAACCAATAATTCAAATCTTCATCCAACCCAAGCATTTGCACACATGTAAAATTCACCAATGCCATGTTTAGTATCTCACTGTTGTGCAACATGCATTAACATTAAGAGTCTTTGTGTTAAATCTGATTTCATTTCACTTTATTAGTTACGGGAAGCCCCTCTCAGCTTGATGATGTCATAGCCATGACCTCATGGTTGTCTTAATCTGGCTGTCAAGATAGCACATTTAATGGTAAGAACAATTTACAAATTGGAGTATTAAAGACAACATGTTTAGGTAGAAAAATGAGCTTTTAGTTGCATTATGGGAAATGTAGGATTGAGTGATTTTGAAGATTGATTCACACTAGAGAGTAAAAACGCACATATATTCCATCCTCTGCTGCATTGATTTTGACCGATGGATATGTGATACTAATTGGAGTGCTCCATATCAAGGGTCACTCGTCTGACTGAAATATTATCATATCAGGCAGAAAAACATGTGAAGCAGCATGCATCTATTCATTTAAAAATGTAAAATTGAATTAAGGCTTCTGCAATATAAATGCAACCATTAGAAGAAAAAGGTCACGTTTCATCAAACGAAAACATGCCTAGCACAGATGCACATGCGAGTGAAAGCAGCTTGCGAGTGATATTTTAATCAAAGCCTGAGCCCAACATTAAAACATTTCACTCCATAACATTGCAACATTGAGTTAGTATTGCGCCAAAAGATTTCAAACACTTTAACGTAGAAAACAGCAAAATTAGTGAAAGCATAATCTTTCTCGACAGTGCTCTAATTAATGCATTTCTTGGTAATACCTTTTAATATGAGAGCATTTTCTCACTCTTTTTTTTAATCACCTAAATGAGATCAGTAATTGGCTTTTTGAGGTAGGAGTGATGAGTGTTTTCTAAAAGCCTGAGGAAAGAACCAGAGAGACATATTTAGGATTTTACAGTAAAAGCAATTAAACTGAGAGCCTTTTTTTGTCTTCTGTATCTCTTTTGTTGTGCCTCTGTATCTCAGCATGGTTATGGAGTTACAAACAGAGCAGACAGGGGGTGATGGGATCATTTGCAGAATAGATTGACTGAAACAGCAGAGAGATGAGAGACTCCGGTGCTCTGGCTGTGAACAACGTTGTCTGTTTAAGGATTTACAGCCAAGTTCAGTCAGAGGATTTTGCTCCTTTTTAAAAATCTTCACACAAAAACACAGGATCTAATCCAAACCTCACAGATTCAGAAATGCCCACAGACATGTTTCATGCGAAGTCTCGGAGAGCGCGGCGTTCAGCTGCATGTCCCCGAGGGTGCTAATGGGGATGTCATCTAGATAAATGTCCTCATTTAATGCCCCTCCTTTCACTGTTCAACTTGGACATTGGTACACAGGGTCTACAGCGTGGGTGTTACAGAGAAGAAGTGCATGAGTATTGGTAGACGATGGTTTATGGTGCTTCCATTGAGCAGAATCCAGCTAGTGGAAGTGGTTGAATCAGAGCTTAACCACATTACAACAGGGATACTGAGGAGAACCCTCTCTTAGAAGTGTTTAATCTCAGTCAGGAGGGAGGGAGGAAGAAAAGAGAGAAAAAGATGAGTGGAACTGCTAAGTGGTCTTAGTGTTACCATCAACACTTCTGTGCATTGCTCACATTTCAGCCAGTGTGTTAACATGTCTCGATTGTCACATTCCTGCAGGGGTAAGCCCATTTGTTAATTGTTTCCTTTAATCAGGGTAAGGGCTTAAGGATCACGCGACTATATTTCTGCAGCAGAAACTTGATTTCTTGACCATTTATCCACTTAACTGGGGTTTTACAGGGTTTTTTTTTTACAACTGTGAAAGTAAAAGGAAAGTAGCACTCGAATGGGAATGCAGTGAGTTGAATGGAAAGATTATATTAGTTGCAGCAGTCAATAATTAAATCCAGTCTGAAACTCAAATTTCTATGTCCGTCCTGTTCGACTTCTTTGTAGAATTTGACAAATATCATTGAGAGGACATCACCAATAGACAGAAAAAATGTAGTTGAGAAATTTAATCGACCAGCTTAGGTTTAAGCATGATCTTTTCACAATATAGGTCCAAAATGTTTGATAGGATCCAAACAGAACCATGGGAAAATCTCACCACACCCACTGCAAATCCCAAAAAGAAGGCCGAATCTGAAAGGCATCCAAGGACTGTCCCAATAGCTCCACGGATAATTACACCTCATCCAAAATACCATCAGCCCCAACACACTAGAGAATATGCTGTTATCATTTTCCAGTACTAGAAAAACACATTTTTCTCCATTGGCTTCCACTCAGGTTGTAGGAGTTCTGACACACAGAGTACAGAAAAGACCGGAGAATTGGGTCCAGGCTTAGTCACTTGGAGCACAGTCTTCTTTCCTTATCTTCACCCTGGCCTCTTCTGTGCATTTATAACAGTGTCTCAAATCAAATGTGTCAAATATATCTCTGTGACTTGGTGACATAGTTTCTATTTTGTATAATTTTATTATTTGTAGTCTGCAGATGTCCTTGGCAAAGAGTTGAGGGAGATGTTTATCAGAGCTAACAACAGCCATTGCAAAAGCTTCACTAACTTTATACCTCCTTTTTTTATATTCACTTGAGGGACTTGTGTAATCGTGGTATGTACTACCCACATAACTTGTTGTTTAACTGTTGGTATATGCTTTAACCTGCTACAGTGTATTGGGCACACTGAAACACATTGGACGCTTGCAATCT
>JANJYP010029553.1:0-32774 GCA_024605115.1 Rastrelliger brachysoma
TGACTTTCGTCAACACGGATCAAAACAAAGACAACTTCCTTCTTTTTGTGCATTTATATCACACATAGACAAACGGAACTATTTATTTTCTATTTTATCATCTTACATCAATATGTATTAATAGTCGTATGTAAAAATAATACTTAATTTATTCACAATACCTGAAAATGTTGTGGCTACTTCCCAGCTGTTGCTAGCTAGCTAGCGACAGGGAGGCTCTTCTTCGTCTTCGGTCTTGTTTCCGGTACCGTCAACGCTGCGTGGTGCTGCTGCCCCCTACAGTAAAATTACTTTTCATTTTTTTAAAATCCTCACACACTGTTCATACCTACCAGACAGGGAGGTCCAGTCCTCTGCAATGAAGCCAACGTGAAACTAACTTAAAAAAAAATGCATTCTATCAAAAGGCCGATCGTCTTGTGTTCAAAAAGACTTCTGTCTCCATACAAGTCGATGGAGAATTCGTCTACTTCTTAACCTCAGTAAATGTTTTCAAAATCAGTTTATTGCATATTGCAGTTTATTGGCTGTTTAATGTGTGATTGTATTCCTGGATAAGGACCGGAACTTTTAATGTCTATATTTTGTGTTGAATAAAGCTCTTGTAATTACAAATTCAACAAACCTAAATGTATTTGTACTTTAGTGATGAAAAGCACAGTGTACAGTAGAAACAGAATCATACAAAATATATACAGTACAATAAAAAAAAAATACTAATACTCACTTCTCTTGGGTTTTTCAGGTCCACATGCCATGATGTAGCTGTGCAGCTCAGGATGCTTCCTTCATGAAAGATAATGAGATAACAGATGTGTTGTTTTGATAATGAAATGAACAGGAGCTGCAAAAAATAATCTTACTAAAGTAATGTTACTTGGTGTCTACTGTCTAACAGTCTAACAGTATATGATAGCAGTTAAATACACCCAATAATTACATCACCTTAGTTGAATAAGCTATTTTCCACCTGCTTCTGTGTAGGTGACGTTACAGTAACAGCTCTTGAACTGACAGCACGTCAATACAATACTCTTGACATCCGTGCAGCAGTCCACAAACCAATGGGATAAACACATTATCAGCCATATATACATACGTGATTAATCCTTAATTAAGCTTATCGAGAGAGTTTATTCTTCAGGTTTTTCTTCTTTTTGTAATAGAGAAAAACGTTCACATTATATTATGGACACTTACCTAAAACAGGACAACACATCAGCCATTATTATTTAATTAAAGCTATAGAGTGTAAAGAACTATGATTTTTGAATTTAAGATAAGATCTATCTCTATTGATCCAATTGAGATTCAAATTGACACAGCAGTACAGTGGAAAATAGTAGCAACGTAAGTGATCAAATAAATGAAATAAAATAAAATGATTTGGCCTGATAACTGTGTAAGAGTTAATGCGATAAATATCCAGATTGGAGTATTTAAATGTTTTTAGAAAAAAATTCCCTACACTTTTTTGATATATGTGTACGATAAATGGTGTGAATTTAACATGATGGAATAAGTTTTGTATTCTTTCTTCTTTTTTTTTCCTTTTTTTAGTGCCTCTGATTGGCTTCTTAGTTCTCATAACTTGAGAATTAACCAATCAGAGGCAGGGTAGGGCGGTCCATAACTTCACCATCCTATGGAAAAAAACGGCGAACAGGAGCAGAGAATTTCTGACAGGAGTCAAGCCCCGCCTCGCTTCCCTGTTTACTGTTTCTATGGAAACAACGCTCTTAACTTGTTTCCAATGTCCCTTCACAGGTGAAACTGAGTTAATAGACATTGGCTATTAGAGAACTAACGAAATCAACAGGATATTGTATGAGCAAACAGGTAAACGATAGTTTTGCAGTTGGTAGTCTATTTAATTGCAGTTATCAATTGAGATTATTGCGACATTATCGTCAGTTTGGAAATGGTATTGGAAGTTAGCTAAGTGTTGAAATACAACAGCTGTAACTTAGTCTCAAGTTGTTATTTTTTTCTTTTCAGCGGTTTAGTGCCAGAAATGGCGACCTCTCCCGAAGTTTTCAAAGCCTCAGCAGTGAAGGGCATGTCAAAGTATCCGGCCTTGCCCCCAATTGAAGGCGTGCAGCAGCAGCAGCAGGGAGAGGTCGAACGGGCCGCAGCAGCAAAGGAGGACCAGATACCCTTAACTGTTCACAAGAGGCTGCTGAGGCACAGGAGGAGTAAAGTGCAACAAGAGCAACTCCACAGAATATTGTATGTTGTTTTCATATGCTCAGTTTATACCAACTCATTTGTCAGAAAGTTTAATGATAGCCACATCTCAGTCCCCTCGGCTGTTTTTCTTCTTGCTCCTACACTTGAATGTTTGAACTTCACTGTGCACAATGATGTATGTGCAGAGCTTGACACTAGAAGGCTGTTTTCACATTCATGTACTGAAAGCGGGAAGTTTTCTCCTGTCATTGAAAATCCAATTTGCCTTTGAGCATGATTTATAGCATTGCAACTGGTTTAAAGCCATTCCTGGTCCAATATTCAATTTAGTGTGATGTGAAAATGTGAAGCCTCCAGTGCAAATACACTGTTAATTGGTTTTACAGGGAAGTGGGAAACATTTTGTGTCCAGCAGTTAAATATTTGAAATGGAAAAAAAAGTTAAAATATTAATATATTCAGGAATTTTATTAGTATATATTATTTTTTAGAAACTTAATAAGGTAATTAGGAATTTGTTTGTGGAATAAACACGCCAGACACAAATCATTATTCAGCATCGAATATTTATCCTAAAACATGTCTTTAGGGTATCTTTAACTGAGCTGGGCTGTTCATCATTATAGATAATTGGGTTTCCTGCAATGTGACAGTTTGTCGACTAAACTATTACAGGGTGTCTAGAGCAATGGAGGCCTACAGAAAAAATCAAGACAAGAGAGCTGTGCAATGTCAGTCACCAGAGCCACAGCTCCCGCCTTCTGTAAGTCATCAATTTATCTTTACACTAATTTTAATATATAAATATCGAAAAAGTGCCTAATGTAATGTGTTATGTTTCAAAATTTGTTTTACAGATGCTTAGTGCAGAGCGGAAGCGAAAAGTAAGTTTAATGTTTGGTTTTAAATTTCACTTAATAAGACACTAAACCATACTTCTACATGTATAATAGCTGTTATATTTTATTCTGGCCTCCTTTGTAGATGAATTATGTGTTCCTGAAGCAGTGTGTAGAGAGCCGCCCATTCCCTCCAATTCAGCAGCATTGGCTGGACTCTATAGTTGCCCGAGTCTCACCTAAACTTAAAGAGAGACCCGAGTCAAATAAACTACTGCAGGAGCTCTGCGTGGAAGTCAGCGAAAACTTCCGCAATGTGATTGTCAAGCATACAGGTATTACCAATTATCTGTGCACATATCTATGCTTACAGAGTTAATGTGGACCACAGGTGAATCATGTCTCACTATGCCATATCTACTCATTAGTGGACACAGTACTGAAGAATCCACAAAATGAAGAAACTATCTCAGCAAAACAGACAACTACCCAACTGAAGTGAGTGTTTACTGTAGACAAATGATAAACACACAATAACATAGTAGTTTTTTGTAAAATGTATTTCCTGTCTTTTGTAGAGTTCTTGATTTCTCCCAACCATGGCATGATGCCTTTGTCAGAAGCCGAAAGATGATACAAGCAAATCTGCACATTCTTCATCCAGTAATGCAGACTGTATTAGATATTGGCTACATGACATTTTCTCCACTGGTCCTGGTAGATTTCTCAGGATGCAGGTAAGGAAAGATGTAAAGAGTGTATCACAGCACCAATAAAATAAGCATATACATGTAGTTATGATATTTAATATAAGGATTTGCTCAGGTTGATTTTTGATTTTATTTTCGCTCCCATTGGTTCAGGACTTCGGGACCTGTGGACTGTAAGAGCCTACACAACAAAATGGCGGTGGAGTGTAAAAGGTCTGAAGAACGCATTATGAATACCTGGTTTCCCAAAGTCATCCACTTACTAACAAGTAAAGAAACACTGAAGGGAGTTAAAGAAGAGAAATTGGATTCCTTCTATGACTGTGCGTCCACCCTCATTTCCAATCAGGTTAGATTATGTTATTTGAATCCTGGCTATTCTGGTTGCATCTCATTATTAATATTACAAAAGTAATACAGTCCTTTATTTTACTTGCAGTTGTTTGGTACTTAATTCATTATGGAATGTTTTATATACTTTAACATTGTTTGCATTCGTTTCTAAACTCCTAGCTCAAGTCGCTGCTTCAGAAAAATTTGCAGGAGTTTGTCGATCTGTTTGAGCCAAGCAATCACCACCGCTTGCCCCTCTTTCGTATGGCCTTGACATTTGATGATGAAAAGATGGAAATTTACCCGACCTTACACGATCTTGAAGCAGCTGTTTTTGAAATTCTTAATGCCATCACAAATGCGCTGCAGGTGAGGTTATGTATCACATCCACAACAACCAGAAAATGGCAACTTTATGTTTTGCATACTAGAGAGTCTTATATACATAATGTGGATCACATGCTCATTTTATCTATATTACTGTAATTCTCAGACCATCATCAGGTACAATTATAAACACTGAAATTAGCACAAATATAATTTTATCCTCATGAAGGTCTGAATAAACATCATTTACAATGTGCTGATTTTTTTGGCTTTCACACAATTTTCATTTAAACGTCTTTTAAGTAGTATTAATATCTATGGTACTGATCCACAGAAAGTACAGACAGTCCAGTCATGGTTGTCACAGAATACATCTTCATTTGTGGACGCCAAGGTGGCTGATCACATCCTTGATTGGGCTCACTTCACCGTAAAGGCAGCTGTGAGCAAGAATCTAGAAGAACCCAACAAGCATTTCCAGTGTTATGGTGATGTTGCATAATCCACTCTTTTCCTATCACACCAAAGATTTTAATTTTTATTATTGCTGAATTAACTGCTCTGTATTGTAGTTGACAACTACGACTGGTTAATTAATGGAACTGCAGAGGCTCAAGTGGAGAAGTTCATGGAAGAGGAGCACTCTTTTGAGGAATATACTGAGGTGACAAATCAAGTTTTAACAAATGCTGTAGACTTATTCTTTCCATAAATATTTCTCATGACTGCCAATGCTTTATGTGGGTTCTTTTTAAAGCAAGTGGAGGAGTTTTGTGTTCTGTCAAAGGAGATTATCAACCTCCCAGCAAAAGCCCACTTCGCAATGGTCCATCTGGACTGTGAAGAGTTGAAACAGGGGCTGGCCAACAAAGCCAAAAACTATGCTGAAGTACTTCTTAAGAAAATGATAACCAGCCACCGTGAGCAAAATCTAAAGTGGGTTAATACTTCTTTTTAACAGTTGTCCCTCCCAGTTTAAAAGGTTCACATTTTTATGTATCTAATCCTTTTAATGTCTGTTTAAAGGATCTGCACTGAATTTGAAACCATCAGAGAGAAAGCTATGAAAGTTCCAGAGAATACAGAGGACATGACCCAGATGATAGATTACATAACTTTCATTAAGACAAAGGGTATTGCACAACTTAATGAAAAAATAATGGTGAGTAACATGATGGTTTTATCTTACACAAATGCATTTACTGTATATTGATCTCTCAGAGTATCTTAAAATTTAACATAATTTTCAACCTCATTGTGCTCTGATAGCAAGTGTACTGCAGACTTATCTACCTCCTGGATGTCCACATCATTGAGTCAGAGGATCTAGAGCTTAATTCGACAGTCTTTCTCTGGCCACAGAAAATCCTCCATGTCTTTGAAATCAATGATGAGGTAATACTCCCATGTCTTCCTACAGCAATATATTTTGGTTGAGTTTAGGATGGACCTGATTCTGGATAGCTGTGTCATTTTTCAGGTGATGCAGGGCGCCAAAAAGAAGGGAGAGCAGGAGCTGCTTGCAAAAAGAGAAAGACTGATGGTACAGCTTGAGAAGTTGGGACGCAGGATAGAGGAATTCCCATATTGCTCTGAGATGGATATGATGCAGCAGGTACAATGTAGTTTGTGCTTTCAGATATCCTTAAAAGAACAGTTCAATATTTTGGGAAGTACACATATTAGCTTTTTTTTGTCTGAATCAGATGAGAAGATTGAATAATCTCATAAATGTCTGCACAATATGAAGCTGCAGTCAGCATTTAGTATTTCAGTATAAGACTGGACAAACAACAAAATATACTTATCACCAACTTGAAAGCTTCCTGAAATCACTGCACCTGATCATTAACAGTCATAGACCACTATTTTTTAAAGTTGATTTACATGCATTAAACTAATTAGTTAATTTAGATTTAGGGGTATATGGAAGTGGATTTTGTTCACTTGAGACAGCCAGGCTCGCTGTTTGGTTCCTGTCTTTATGCTAAGCTAAGCTAACAGGTTTATGGGTCCATCTTTATATTGAGCAGGCAAATTTTTGGAATAACTTTTCTCATCTTACACTCTGCAAGAAAGTAAATAAGCACATTTCCCAATTTCCCATCAATTTTCTTAAACATGCATTTAAATATTTGTCAGTACCAGTACAATGTAAGAATATTATTACATACTTTTTATGATTCCATTAAATAAATAAAATGTATAATAAAAAGTATGTAATATAAGTAATCTGAATTGCACAACAGAATCATAAATCCTAATTTTAATTTGATTTAGTTTTACTTTTGTATTTTTTAGTGACACTATTACATCAAATAGAAATATTTTAGACCTCTTAAACATGATTTTCATATAATTCAATTGGACATGTTTATTATACTTCAACAACAAGACCACATTATCTAGTTTTCTGTTAAATAGCCGCCTATTTGGATCATTCACATAACAAGTTTAAAAATAAGACAAGGAGACAAAAGAAACATTCAGGCATTTGTGATGGCATTAAGAAATTTCAAAAACATCCCTGGCTTTCTAACAAACAGTTGGAAATGTTTTCTGGATCAGAACAAGATCGCTGCTCTGTAGGTGTAACTGTCTTGTTGTCATTTTTTTGGACAGTATGTGGCAGACGTCAGGACAGTTCAGAAACTTCTCCAAGACGCTGAAGAGACAATCAACTGCATTAACAACGAAGAGGCCTTTTATGAATGGGAACAAACTTTTTACCCAGAAGTTGAGGTCATCAAAGAAACTATTGAACCATACCAGAAGCTATTTGGACTTATATTGACTTGGCAGCGCACAGAGAACAGGTATGTTTTCGGTTTGATGCATGCTGTATTTAAATGATAAAATCTGCCCTGATAAATGTTTATCTTCTCTTTGTATAGATGGATGGATGGCTCCTTCCAGGAACTAAATGGCGAGAGCATGGAGGTAAAAGTGGATGAGTTCTTTAGGGAAATCTTCAAGATGCTGAAGCTTTTCCAACAGAAACAGAACAAGGCTGAGCAAGAAATGGAGAAAATGGCTGGCAAGACTAGGAAACGAGCTGGTGAGGATGATCCAAACAAGAGGGAGAGTCCTACAGTACATTTGTGCTCTACTGTAATGGAGCAAATCAAAGAGTTCAAGGTACTTCATGTAACTATTATTTTAAATCAGCTCATGAATGAAGTATAAGTCATGTTTTAATTGTTTATGCTAAATCATTAGGTGCATTGTGCTTGTGTCAACAGGATCATATCCCTGTAGTGTCCATCTTGTGCAATCCAGGCATTAGAGCTCGCCACTGGAACCAGATGTCAGAGATAGTGGGATATGATCTTACTCCTGACTCTGGTACCACACTACGCAAAGTTCTCAAACAAAACCTGGGTCCTTACTTGGAGCAGTTTGAGTCTATCAGTGCTGCGGCTAGTAAAGTGAGAAGTCTTTACTGAGAAAATGTTGTTTTTGTCTTTACAACATTTAATATAAACTTTAATACTATGTCTTCTTGTCGAATTCTACATATCCCCACTATGTGTCTTTACAGGAATTTTCCCTGGAGAAGGCTATGCAAACCATGGTGACTATATGGGACGGTGTTTCTTTCCACCATCAACCATACAGGGAGACTGGGGTGTCCATCCTGACTGCTTTGGATGAGATTCAGACAATGCTTGATGACCAAATTGTGAAGACTCAGACTATGAGGGGCTCACCATTCATCAAACCCTTCGAAAATGAGATCAAAGTTAGTTTGAAGTAAACAACCTGTATAATTTGGTGAGTATTTGTTGTTTATGGCAAGTTTAACAGTCTGTTCTGTGATTGTAGCTGTGGGAGGAGCGTCTGCTTCGTATCCAGGAAACCATAGACGAGTGGCTGAAGGTGCAGGCTCAGTGGCTTTACCTGGAGCCCATCTTCTCATCTCAGGACATCATGCAACAGATTCCAGAAGAGGGGCGACTTTTCCAAACTGTAGACAAAAACTGGAAAGAAGTCATGAGACATTGCGTCAAGGACCCTAAGGTAGTTGTCAGGAAATAGTTCATGATCACCATATAACATCTGGTCCACAGGTGAAAATGTGTTTGCAAATTACTCTAAAATAAGAAATTCTGAAATATAGACTGTTTGAGTAAGCTGATGATCTGTAACTGTAGATTTTGCCAGCAACTGCACTGCCAGGTTTGCTAGAGAAATTGAAAGATTCAAACATCCTCCTTGATACCATCATGAAAGGACTGAATGCTTATCTAGAAAAGAAGCGTCTCTTTTTTCCAAGGTAAACAAAACAATTTAGCAGTTTGTTTTGTCCAGTTCTTTGTTAATATCACAGATTTTCATACCTGCTATGCTACCACTTATTGCTGACAGGTTCTTCTTTTTGTCCAATGACGAAATGTTGGAGATTCTGTCTGAAACCAAGGACCCACTGCGAGTACAGCCCCATCTGAAGAAGTGCTTTGAGGGTATTTCAAAACTAGACTTCCTACCCAATCTGGATATCCAGGTAACACAGTCACACTCATTGCTATTGTTACATAACAGAATGGATTGTGGCTTTCACTGAATACTGTTCTTGCCCAGGCCATGTATAGTAGTGAAGGGGAGCGTGTTCAGTTAATCCAGAACATCTCTACGTCTGAAGCCAAAGGAGCTGTGGAGAAGTGGCTGGTGCAGGTGGAGGATGTGATGCTTCGCAGTGTCAGAGATGTAGTGGCCCGTTCCAGGGTGGTGAGTTCACTGTTCACCGCACCTTCAGCAATGCACAGATTTCTGCTTAATCAAATTATCAGATTGTACACAGATCATACACTACATCTGAACCATTTTTCATGTGTGAGTATAAATGTGAGTTGATGAAAGCTGAGTGGTTGAGTGTGGTTGTACTGGCAGGCCTATGCTGAGTCCCAGCGGAGCCAGTGGGTCAGGGATTGGCCTGGGCAAGTGGTGCTCTGTACCTCACAGATTTTCTGGACCTTGGAGGTGCATGAAGCCATCAGGGCAGGGGCTGATGTAGGTTTTTAACAATTTTATGATCTAGTAAAGATTCTAGTAAAGATCTTGGCTTGATAAACATGTATCAGCTTGGGAAGATTGAAAAAAATGACTGTTCTTCTTTCCCTGAAGGGTTTAAAGAACTACTATGATCAACTCCAGAAACAGCTGAATGACATTGTGGAGTTGGTGAGGGGGAAACTGCCTAAACAAACCCGTATCACATTGGGAGCACTGGTCACAATTGATGTCCATGCCAGGGATGTGGTCATGGAGCTAATTGAGAAAGGTGCTTCATATCTTGTTTCAGAAACACTACTGAGAAAAAAATGTTAAAATTAGAAAAAAAAAAATTATGTCTCTATTTATAACAGGTGTATCAAATGAAACCGACTTCCAATGGCTTGCCCAGCTTCGTTACTACTGGAACAATGACAATGTTCGTGTTCGTATAATTAACTGTGATGTTAAGTACGCCTATGAATACCTGGGAAACTCTCCTCGTCTAGTTATCACCCCACTGACTGACAGATGCTACAGAACACTGGTAAAATAACTGAAAAATAACCAACTTAAACATGAATATGTGTCACTGTCTTTTTGGAATACTGCTGAGAGATCAAATTCTTACTGTTATAGATTGGGGCTTTTTACCTGAATTTGGGTGGTGCACCTGAGGGTCCAGCTGGAACAGGAAAGACAGAAACCACCAAAGATTTAGCCAAAGCTCTGGCTGTGCAGTGTGTTGTCTTCAACTGTTCTGATGGACTGGATTACCTTGCCATGGGCAAAGTAAATTTCACATTTATATTATTTATTCTAATGCTGTAGTAACAAAATGGAAAGATATTCCTTAATTGACATGCATTCTGGTGCAATTTCTCAGTTTTTCAAAGGTCTGGCTTCATCTGGTGCCTGGGCGTGCTTTGATGAGTTCAACCGTATTGAGCTGGAGGTGCTGTCTGTAGTGGCCCAGCAGGTTCTTTGTATCCAGAGGGCCATTGAAATGAATCTGGAGTACTTTGACTTTGAAGGGACCATGCTCAAACTCAACCCCAACTGTTTCGTGTCCATCACAATGAACCCAGGCTATGCAGGACGTTCAGAACTCCCAGATAACCTTAAGGTCTTTACCAGTGAATAGGCACTGTATGTTATTAGACATTTTGGGTTAAGACTGTAAGTTAAAAAAATGTTGGCTGCTACATGCATTTAAAATTAGAGTAATATCAATCAATGCTATATGTAACATAATAAAGCATAGAGGGAAACACTGGCTGTAAGACATCAATTTAATTTTCTTGTTTTTCTCTGTTCCTCAGGTGTTGTTCCGAACAGTGGCCATGATGGTTCCCAACTATGCACTTATAGCAGAGATCTCTCTGTATTCATATGGATTCCTCAATGCTAAGCCACTGTCAGTAAAGATTGTGATGACCTACAGACTCTGTTCAGAGCAGCTCTCCTCTCAATCCCATTATGATTACGGCATGAGGGCTGTCAAAGCTGTACTTGTGGCTGCAGGAAACCTCAAGCTCAAGTTTCCTGATGAGAATGAGGATATACTGGTATTTTTTGCTGGAATGAATGCATTTGCTCAACAATTATCTATAGATTGTGTTTTGGTTGTGAACTTCTCTAATTTGTTATCATTTTTTACACAGCTCCTGAGGTCCATAACGGATGTTAATGAGCCCAAGTTTCTCTCCCATGATATTCCGCTGTTCATTGGAATCACTAGTGATTTGTTCCCAGGCATCTCCCTTCCTGAAGCTGACTATGAAGTCAGATATGCTGATATTATTACTCATTCCATTGTCCTTGTTTAACATTGCCTGCATATTTTAAAATATATATATATATTATTCTGTATATTACAATCTGTTTTTTTTTTTATATCTTTGGTAGCTGTTCCTGGAGGCTACTACAGAATGCTGTAAAAATCACAATGTACAGCCAACACAGGTCTTCTTACAGAAGATCATCCAGACTTTTGAGATGATGATAGTCAGACACGGGTAAGGTATATTTCAAATTCCATGTTACCATACTTTGATATCTTGCAGGTCATGTCTCCAGTTATACAATATTTCACATGATTGGAAAATGGCATGAGGTGGATATGTTAAACACAGTACTGCATCTAAATACTATTTTATTTTATCAGGTTCATGATGGTTGGAGAGCCTTTTGCAGGGAAGACCAAAGTGCTTCATGTTCTAGCTGACACTCTGACTCTCATGAACGAGAGAGGTTATGGTGAGGTGGAGAAAGTCATCTTCAGGACACTAAATCCAAAGTCCATCACCATGGGACAACTCTTTGGACAGTTTGATTTAGTTTCCCATGAGGTAGGGCTGTGCCTTGGATCCTCATGTTTGAATATTATATCACAGATCCTCTGTTAGACTTGGGAAAACAGGTGGCAGTTTCTTCCTCTTGTCACTCTCTTCTTCTCATATGTTCCTCATTACTAGTGGACAGATGGGATTGTGGCCAACACATTTCGAGAGTTTGCATCGGCTGAGACACCAGACCGTAAATGGGTGGTGTTTGATGGTCCCATAGATACACTGTGGATTGAGAGCATGAACACTGTGCTGGATGACAACAAAAAAGTACACAGTAAAACTGTTTGATTTTGTAGTATTTCAGAGTTTTATTACAATATGTGTTGTTGACATACTTGGGAAAGATCTTAATTGCTTTGCTCTTTCTCCACAGCTGTGCCTGATGAGTGGTGAGATTATCCAGATGTCAAATCAGATGAGTCTCATTTTTGAAGCAATGGATCTATCACAGGCCTCAGTAAGTAAGATTTTTGGAGTAAAAATATTTATTTGATTATCCCACCTCAATAAGTGCTAATTCATCTGCTGGATTTCTCACTACTGAATCACCAACATTTTAGAATAGATGTTCATAAATATTCAACTAGCCAATGGGAATTAACAAGTGACAAACTGTAATTGGATGTTGTGAAAAGGTCTTGGTTGTTTTCTTCCAATGCAGCCTGCAACAGTCAGTCGATGTGGTATGATCTACATGGAACCATCTCAGCTGGGTTGGGAGCCCTTAGTGATCTCCTGGATGAACAATCTTCCTGATGATCTGCAAAGCCCGGACAACCGCTCGTTGCTGTTAGAGCTCTTCCACTGGCTGCTACCGCCCACCCTCAGGATGCTACGTAAAAGCTGCAGAGTAAGTTTTATGGGGTAAGGCCCCAGAACAATCCAGATGCAAATATCTGTCCAAAATATAGAAGTAAAAGTTTACTCTCATTTACATACAATATAAAGAACAGAGTTTCTGTAATGCTGCATCAAGGTTTTGTTTACAGGAAGCCGTTTCCACTAGCAACAGTAACACAGTGGTGTCCTTATGTCGACTGTTTGAGATGCTGCTCACTGAACCTGTTAAGATGGAACCTGGGAGCAAAAATATTCGCACCTGGATTATGGTAAAAGAACTTAATCATTATATCCTTTTGAATGATATGATATCCATATTTTTTTAAAATAAAATACCTCCCCTTCTCTTCCTTCATGATTCCAGGCAGCCTTTGCCTTCTCTCTGGTGTGGTCTGTGGGTGGCAGCTGTGATGCAGACAGCAGAGAAAAGTTTAATGAGTTCTTCAGAGTGATGGTGTCAGGAAAGACAGATGAACATCCAATCCCTGACACTGTAGGGAAATGGGAGTGCCCAATGGATGAGAAAGGCCTTGTGTATGACTATTACTATGAGGTGATGTGCAATTATGTCAGTCAAGGATATTTCACTTGTGTTTGAATAAGTAAATCACACTGTAATCTCTTGTACAGTTTAAAGGAAAGGGCAAATGGGTTCACTGGAATGACGCCATCAAAAATGTCAGCCTGGGGGACAAAAATACCAAAGTGCAAGAGATCATTGTTCCCACCATTGACACTGTTCGCTACACTTATCTCATGGACCTCTGCATCAACTATGGAGTGTTAGTATTCTAAGGGGTCCCAGTGGCACTGATGAACACAAATGTCAAAAATGATAACTGTCATAAATTCTTGTCTGATATCTAAAATATATTTCTAATTTGTTTTACTGTAACAACATTTATTTTTTTGCCAGGCATTAATTTTCTGTTTCTCTGCTCAGGCCTCTACTATTTGTTGGCCCTACTGGTACTGGGAAGTCAGTGTATGTGAAGGAGAAGTTGATGAACAATCTAGACAAAGACCGCTATCTGCCCTTCTTCATCAATTTTTCAGCTCGCACTAGTGCCAACCAGACCCAGGTTAGCATATGAGTCATGGATTAAAGAATGCCCATGCAGGAATTTTTGAGTTACTAGTAAAACATGTCATGTGACAATCTAAACAATAACAATGACAGTAATAATAATAATAATAATGATTTTCCTTTTTTCATTCTGTATATTTTACACCTCCCAGAATATCATAATGTCCAGGTTAGATAAGAGAAGGAAGGGAGTGTTTGGACCACCTGTGGGAAAGAAGTGCGTCATCTTTGTAGATGACATGAACATGCCTGCACTGGAACAGTTTGGAGCACAGCCTCCTGTGGAGCTTCTGCGGCAGTATATGGACCATGGAAACTGGTATGAACCATCTACTGTAGATGCCAGTTTAATAAAATAAGAGAGAGATAATAAATGAAACACATTGAATAATCAGAGCTTATTTGTGATGCTGTGGCAGGTACGATCTGAAGGATACATCCAAAATCACCCTAGTCGACCTCCAGCTCATCTCAGCTATGGGTCCCCCTGGTGGTGGGAGAAATGCTGTGACTTCTCGTTTCCTGCGACACTTCAACATTTTTAGTATTAATGCCTTCAGTGATGACACCATGGTTCGCATCTTCTCCAGTGTGGTGGCTTTCTATCTCAAAAACAATCAGTTTCCTCCAGAATGTTTCACTATTGGCAACCAAATAGTGACAGCTACAATGGAAGTGAGTCCCTTAAAAACTAAACTGCCCAGAGATATTAGAACATAATCAAGATAAATACATTCTTTTGTGTGTCAAAAGGTCTTATCAATCATGTTTTTTTATGTTGATTTCTGATCTTTTAATTTTTAGGTATATAAGGAAGCAATGAATAACTTGCTTCCTACTCCAGCCAAGTCTCACTACACCTTCAACCTACGGGACTTCTCACGAGTAATCCAAGGCTGCCTGCTGCTGAAGAAAGAGTCTCTAGAGAACAAACGCACCATGATACGCTTGTTTGTTCATGAGGTCTTCCGCGTCTATTATGACCGTCTAGTGGATGACACAGATCGAGCATGGGTCTTCCAGCTGATGAACAACATCCTCAAAGATCACTTCAAAGAGCAGTTTGACCAGGTGTTTAGTCACCTGAAAAAAGGCAATAAAGTAAGTAGAGATTCAGTTATATTTGCTGCGATACAATGTAGTGTAGGAAAGAAAAAAAGCCTCACCTGTTTTCACTCTAAATAAGATCTAATATAACATCTACATTTTTGTATTCAATTTCTCTCAGCATACAAACTTCCAAACAGTTTAATTTTTCACACCTCATTGCAGTTGGTTGAGGAAGATATGCGAAATCTACTATTTGGTGACTACATGGAACCTGACCTGGAGGATGATGAACGCTTATACGCTGAGGTGCCTTCAATGGACAGCTTTGCTGAAGTGGTGGAGTCGTGTCTTGATGAATACAACCAGATGCACAAGAATCGCATGAATCTCGTCATCTTCCGGTAAATGGCTTTTGTATTATAGAAGCAATTCAACTACATGCATAAAATATGAAGATACGGCACTTAATTAATAATGCACATTAGGTCTAAATAAGATTTTAGACCTAATGTGCAAATAAATGATTTAAACTTTTATGTAGTAAGTTGATAAAATGTGGTTTTTATATTCTGTTCAGTCTTTACATGGAAACTTGATTACATGATAAGAAAATGTATGTATCATGTAGCTATGTCCTGGAGCACTTGTCCCGTATCAGCCGTGTGTTGAAGCAGCCAGGAGGAAATGCCCTGCTAGTAGGAGTGGGAGGTAGTGGACGCCAATCCATTACTCGTTTGGCCACATCCATGGCTCACATGACCATGTTCCAACCTGAGATCTCTAAGAGTTATGGCATGACTGAGTGGCGAGACGACCTCAAGGTCAGTGTTATGGTTTACAACAGACTTCTTGTAATTCTGATGCATTACATGTATTTTCCTCAAACCATATTGATCTCTGTTTGTAATGTTTTTGATTTTCAAACTGATGTGCCAATTTTTAATATAGTTACAATACCTTGCTTTTCCTTATATTACAGATGCTGTTGAAAAATGCTGGAGTGAAAGGTCAGAAGACGGTATTCTTGCTAACTGACGCACAGATCAAAGATGAGGCTTTTCTCGAAGATGTGGACAGTGTACTAAACACAGGAGAAGTGCCCAATCTGTTTGCCATAGATGAGAAACAAGACATTATGGAGGTAGGTCGTTGCAGACTATATGTATTCGCTGATAGAGCAATGTAAACCTTGTAAAAACAACACACTATGGATTTACACTTAATATTACTCTTACTTCATCTCTCTTTGTGCAGACAGTGCGTCCCATTGCCCAGGCTGGTAATAAGAATTTGGAGTTGAGCCCTTTGACGCTTTTCGCCTTCTTTGTGGCACGCTGTAGGGAGAACCTGCACATTGTTGTGGCCTTCAGTCCCATTGGTGACGCCTTTCGAAATCGCCTGCGGCAGTTTCCATCTCTTATCAACTGCTGTACCATTGACTGGTTCCAGGTACAATACAGGCATTAAGAAATAAATAAATTAACTTGTAATTTATTTTTATCTTTTTATATCAGACAAGGAAAATATTAAATTCTGTCTGTGTATGTACCTGCATGCCAGTTAACAATCAAGATGTGCACAACAAGCAATAACGTCAAGTGAGCAATAGCATCAAGCCAAGAATAAAGGAGAAGAAATGACACAACCAGTCAAAAGCTAGGGCAAACTTTATCATCCAAAGGAATATGAAAGTGTGGCACCAGTCTCTCTTTGCATGCTGTTGTCCCTGTCCTCACTATCCTTTTCGTCTCTCTGCCCTGACAGCCATGGCCAGAGGAAGCTCTTGAGCGGGTAGCCAACACTTTCCTCGAGACACTGGAGATGAGTGTAAATGAAAGGCAGGAGGTCATACCCATCTGTAAAACATTCCATACCTCTGCCAAACAGCTCTCACAAAGGTATGACGTGATTATTTATAACTTTAATGTTCATAGTTGCAGTGCATTTATAATTCCTTATTACACTGTTGTTGTCTTTGCAGATTCCTCTCTGAGCTAGGCCGGCATAATTATGTGACACCTACATCCTATTTAGAACTAATTGCAGCCTTCCGACTGCTCCTCAGTCAGAAAAGAGACACTGTCATGAAGGCAAAACAGAGGTATACCAATGGTCTTGATAAACTAGCCTTCGCTGAATCTCAGGTATATGCAATACCATTTTTACTTAAGGTGTCTTGTATTTGTCCAGTTCCTTGTTAAATGTTCAGTATACCTTTCATTAATATGTTGCAACAATCTCTCTCATAGGTTGGTGAGATGAAGAAGGAACTAGTAGACTTACAGCCCAAACTGGAGCAAGCAAAGATAGACAACACGAAAATGATGAAGGTAAATAAATTTCACATCTTCATTCAGCCTTAACATCAACCTAGAATATAAATACTTACATTGAATCTTACTTAATGTGATGACTTCCAGGTGATTGAAGTAGAGTCCGTGGAGGTGGAGGCCAAAAGTAAAGTTGTGCGTGTTGATGAGGAAGCAGCGACAATAAAAGCTAATGAGGCTCAGGCTCTGAAGAATGAGTGTGAGAGTGACCTGGCCGAGGCCATCCCTGCCCTGGAGGCTGCTCTCTCAGCCTTGAACACTTTGAAGGTGAGCATCTTTAAACTCCACTGCTCCGTTGTACCATTTTTTTGTCACACATACTGTTTGTAGTTTCAGCACTTGAGTAAGTTGAGCTGTTTCATTGCAGCCCTCTGATATCACTATTGTGAAGTCGATGAAAAATCCCCCTTCAGGGGTGAAGCTTGTGATGGCTGCTGTGTGTGTGATGAAGGACATAAAGCCGGATAAGATAGCTGATCCTGCTGGGAGTGGGAAAAAGGTTTGACTGTGAAAAACTATAACGCTGCTAAGGTGTATCACAACAAAACATTTTTACATTGCCAATTATAATAATATTCTGATGAATAGCATGCTTTCTTTATCATCTAGGTTTTTGACTACTGGGGTCCAAGCAAGAAACTACTGGGTGACATGAACTTCTTACGAGATCTTAAAGAATATGATAAGGACAATATTCCCGTGAGTATCAAGAAAATATAATTTTTATGTATTTATTTATTGTGAACTTCATTTTGATCTGACTAACTGTTTTGTCATTTCACTGCAGGTCCCTGTGATGCAAAAAATCCGTAGTGAGTACATGACTAATCCTGACTTTGACCCCAGTGTAGTGGCAAAGGCCTCCTCTGCAGCAGAGGGCCTGTGCAAGTGGATCAAAGCAATGGAGGTGTATGACAGGGTGGCAAAGGTGCAGTGTATATACGTAGCCTTGTTTTGTTTATATATGCATGCTTTTGTACACTTCTTTGTTCTTAACCACTCTCTATATTTGTAGGTTGTGGCTCCTAAGAAAGCCAATCTTGCAGAGGCCCAGGAGTCTCTGGCTGCTACCATGGCCCTGCTGGACCAGAAGAGAGGTGAACTAAAGGAGGTTGAGGATCGTTTAGCTGCCCTTGAAAAAACCTTTAAGGAGAAGACAGAGGAAAAAGCCCAGCTGGAGTTCCAGGTGGATTTGTGTGCGAGGAAGTTGGAGAGGGCTGAAAAACTCATTGGTGGTCTGGGCGGAGAGAAAACCAGGTGATAAATATTATATGAATTCATGATTTTCTGTAATTGAGAAATTGCAATGTACACTAACTGAAAATATGTTCATCCTTAGATGGTCTAAGGCAGCAGATGATCTGCAGAATACGTATGACAACCTGACTGGAGATGTTCTTATCTCTGCTGGTGTCATTGCCTATCTGGGTGCTTTCACTGCTGGTTTCAGACAGGACTGTACCAAGTTATGGACCAAACTCTGCCAAGTAACATAACTTTGGTTCTTTATTTAAAATTTTATAGTCACAGACATATGTACTTGCTACTTACCGTCCTTTTCATGCACTCTAATATGTCTAGTCTAAGAACATCCCATCATCAGATGACTTCTCTCTCAGCAAGACCCTGGGAGATCCCATTAAGATTAGAGCCTGGAACATTGCAGGCCTTCCCAGTGACTCTTTCTCTATCGACAATGGTGTTATTGTCAGTAATTCACGGAGATGGTGAGTCCGTGGCTGAAATGTATTGGGGTAAAGTTAATTCTCTTGTAACTGACAAATTTCTAGGTGATATACATGTTTTGTTTAAAGTTGAATAAAAGTTCAGCAAATTTGCTGTTTCAGTCTAAATTTAATCTCATGTGTTCATGTGGTCTTATAGGCCCTTGATGATTGACCCTCAGGGCCAAGCAAACAAATGGGTAAAGAATTCAGAGAAAGACAACAACCTGAATGTAATCAAGCTGACAGATGGAGACTACATGAGAACATTGGAAAACTGTATTCAGTTTGGAACACCATTGCTGCTGGAAAATGTAGGAGAGGAGCTAGACCCCTCACTGGAACCTCTGCTACTCAAACAAACCTTCAAACAAGGTGCTGGGAATACGAGATGGTTGACAAAGGACCATTTGAGATTTGAATACAAAACCTGCGAAAATTGTGAATTCTGAACTTTTGTTTGACCTAGGTGGTGTGGATTGCATCAGGCTGGGGGAGAGTGTGATTGAGTACTCCTGTGATTTCCGTTTCTACATCACCACTAAATTGAGGAACCCCCATTATCTACCAGAACTTGCCACCAAGGTGTCCCTGCTCAATTTTATGATTACCCCAGAGGGTTTGGAAGACCAACTGCTGGGCATTGTGGTTGCTAAAGAGAGGTAGAGTTCATAAAATGGTCATGCTAGTATCTCACTGAAATACCTCCTGTCATTTTGGTAAAGCGCATTGTTTCTGCTTCATCTGCTCCACAGGCCAGAGCTGGAAGAGGAGAGAAATGCACTAATTCTGCAGTCAGCTGCAAATAAAAGGCAGCTAAAGGAAATTGAGGACAAGATCTTGGAGACACTCCAGTCATCTGAGGGAAATATCCTTGAGGATGAGAGTGCCATTCAGATTCTAGACTCTGCAAAGATCATGTCCAATGAGATATCTAAAAAACAACAGGTGTGCAATAAGTACCTAGAAATGAAAATCTGGACTATGAATGAGATTTTTGATTATCTAATGCTCAACTGTGACTGTGTTTCCCAGATTGCAGAGAAAACAGAGATTAAAATAGCAGAGTCTAGAGAGGGTTACAGAGCCATTGCCAAGCACTCCTCCATCCTGTTCTTCAGCATTGCCGACCTCACTAATATAGACCCGATGTATCAGTACTCCCTCAGCTGGTTTGTTAACCTGTACATAAACTCTATCCAGGACAGGTGAGTGATGTTCATAAGATTTAATCTGCCATGTCCCAAAAGATGAATGTAAACTGCCTGCCTGGATTTTATCACCATATCAAGCAGGGATCACACATTTATTAAAATATCTTCACTGACAGAGCCCTGCAGCACACATTAGTACAGCAAATATAAACAGACAGAAACTCAGTTTGCTTATTTAGATGTTTTTCTCTCTCTGTCAGGCTCAATTATTCTCAAAATTGCTGTCAATTTGTGTCATTGCTCATTTTACACCAGGGTTGTGTGTTACACAAGCTTAGATTGGTGTCATTTTAATGTCATTTAACTTTGAAAATCTAGCACAGTCAGCAAGATACACAGCAGACATGCATATGATAAACAGTGCAGTGAAAACAACTTTATTTCTATATGGCCACTTCTGTTGGAAGAGATGGCATTTTTTGTCATGTGGAGACAGAGATATACCCTGTATGTGCAGAAAATGCTATAACATCAAGTGCATATTCTACTTAAGTGGAACTGTAGGGGTTAGTGGAGCAGGAATTCGTCACTGAACCTTCACTTGAGAATCAGCTACATTTAAATTTTGAGTAAAAAATAACTTTTTCACCAAGGCCTTCCTAACTCTAACTGGAGCCTCATGTGATTTGTCTTTTATTCAGTAACAAGTCTAAGATACTGGAGAGGAGGCTTCGATACCTGATTGATCACTTCACTTTTAACCTATACTGCAACGTCTGTCGCTCTCTGTTTGAGAAAGACAAACTCCTCTTCTCCTTCCTTCTCTGCTGCAATCTACTCCTGTAAGTGTCAACAGAGTTTGGGGATTTTGATTTACTGACTTAGGCTGGTAGGAACAGATTTAAGCCTTTAACCAAGTTCTGATATTAAAATGTTAAGAATGAATTTCATATTGTGATATCTGTTATTGATATTTCCATTCAGGGCAAAAGAAGAGATTAAGTACTCTGAGTTCATGTTCTTGTTAACTGGAGGAGTGGGCCTGCAGAACACCATTGCTAACCCCGACCCAAGCTGGCTGCAGGACAAGAGCTGGGATGAGATCTGTCGAGCCAGTGAACTGTCTGGCTTACAGGGTTTAAAGTAACGTGCATTGTTTATTTAATCATTATTATTTCATTTTCACCAGTGGAGTTAATCAAAATATTATTTATCCCTCAGAGAGGCTTTCATCAAGAGCCCAGAAGACTTCAAGCCTGTGTATGACAGCAAAGAACCATGCAACACTCCTCTGCCCTCACCATGGTGTGAACAGCTCAATGAGCTGCAGAAGATGATCATTGTTCGTGCTCTCAGGCCTGATAAGATAGTTCCAGCTGTGACTAAATATGTTACTGGCAAACTGGGGAAGAAATTTGTTCAACCCCCTCCCTTTGACTTGAGTAAGAGCTACCTAGACTCCAACTGTGCCACTCCCCTGGTATTTGTGCTGTCTCCAGGAGCTGATCCAATGGCTAGTAAGTACAATATTACCAATGATTCACTGTCAATGTTCCATATAATGTTAATCCTGAAAATCATTAAATATAACATTATCTCTCCACAGGCTTACTGAAGTTTGCCAGTGACAAGAACATGAGTGGTGGCAAATTCCAGTCCATCTCTCTTGGGCAGGGCCAGGGCCCCATTGCCGCCAAAATGATAGTCACAGCCATGCAGGATGGGACATGGGTGTGTTTACAGAACTGTCACTTGGCTGTTTCCTGGATGTCCACCTTAGAGAAAATCTGTGANACGCATAGTGCATTTGATTCTGAACATGTGCATAAACAAAAAGCTGTAAGCACAAAGACTTAACCTTCATCTAATCAAAGTCTTAATAAAACTTCCTGTCTTATGTCAGTTTCCAGTCACCATCCTGCAGAATGGGGTAAAAATGACAAATGAGCCTCCTACAGGGCTTCGACTTAACCTCCTACAGTCTTACTTGTCAGATCCTGTTTCTGACCCAAACTTCTTTAATAACTGCCCCAATAAGGAGCTGGTGAGTTAGGCATCTTGATCTATCCATTTAAATGAGTATCAAATGTTGTAAATTCTTTCCAGCTAACTCCCAACTCCTCCATTTCTCCACTAGATTTGGGAGAAGCTTCTGTACGGACTATGCTTCTTCCATGCACTTGTTCAGGAGAGGAAGAAGTTTGGACCACTGGGTTGGAATATTCCATATGGATTCAATGAGTCTGACCTGCGTATAAGCATCAGACAGCTGCAGGTATTCATTCAGAGTTACAGCAGTCAAGCTCCTACCATCACCAAGAAACTGAAGTGTATTTAATTTCTTTTCCTATTTAGCTGTTTGTGAATGAATATGATGAGGTACCTTTTGAGGCCATAACATACTTGACCGGGGAGTGCAACTACGGTGGCCGTGTCACAGATGATTGGGATAGGCGACTCCTGATGACCATCTTAGCTGACTTCTACAACAAGGACGTCATTGAGAAACCTCGCTACCCTTTCCCACCCCGCGGCGAATACTTTGCCCCACCTAAATCTATCTATGACGATTACATTGAATTTATCAGGGTGAAACCACTTGAGATAATACACATCAAAAGCATTAAGCTGTATGTTATTTTTTTCTTTGTAATTATTATCGCCCTTTATTGTATTCTAGGAACTTCCATTCAGCCAGCACCCCGAGGTGTTTGGGATGCATGAAAATGTAGATATCTCTAAGGATCTGCAGCAGAACAAACTGATGTTTGATTCACTGCTACTTACCCAGGGAGGAGGAGCTAAGGGAGGAGCTAGCTCCGGGAGTGATAATACCCTGTATGACATAGCAAATGACATCCTGACCAAGGTATAAGCTCATTAAACCTCATCATTTAGCAATTATTATTATTATTTTAGCTCTGAAGTGAAACATAATTTCAAACTGTGGTATATTTTTATTGATTTTATTGATCATAAGTAGTATTAGTTTTACCTGTGTTATTAGATTTTAGAAGCCATTTTAAAAAAGATTGGGTTTCATGGTTTGGAAGAAAATACAACATCAGTAAAGTATATGTCTTCCATATAGTGTAAATTTGTGTTTTTATTTCCTTTGCCTGGATTATGATCTGTATACACTTTCTCCCCAGCTTCCAGCTAATTTTGACACAGAAGCAGCTCTCTCAAAGTTCCCAGTGCTCTACGAAGAGAGTATGAACACTGTGCTCGTCCAAGAGATGGAGCGCTACAACACGTATGGACAAACAGCTCAGTATAGAACTTGCACAACATATTATAACCTATTTTATACAACTGTACCTATTTTTCCTGTCTTCTAGGTTGTGTAGTACAATCCGGATAAGTCTCCAGAACCTGCTGAAGGCTATCAAGGGTTTGGTGGTGATGGATGCAGAGCTGGAGGCAGTTGCAAGTAGTTTGATAGTGGGCAAGGTCCCAGAGAAATGGGCCAAGCGCTCTTACCCCAGCCTTAAGCCCTTGGGAAGCTACATTACCGACTTTCTCTCAAGGCTCAAGTTTTTGCAGGTGAGACTGCTTATTGTAAAAAAATGTCTTGTATGCTTAAATATGACTACTTTTATGGGAACTTTGCTGTTTTTTTTACTCCACTTGTATTTTCACTTTGTGTGCTTGTAGGATTGGTACAACACCAATAAGCCCAACGTGTTCTGGCTGCCTGGCTTCTTCTTCACACAGGCCTTCCTAACTGGGGCTATGCAGAACTACGCCAGGAAATATCGTGTCCCCATTGATCTACTAGGCTTTGATTTTGAGGTCAGAAGACAGACTTTGTACTGCCTTTCTTTCTCCAACTAAAACAGCTTCTGATAACTGTTAAAGTATCATCTTGTCATCTTGCATTTTATTTTCATGATTTTATCTCACAGGTCCTCGCTATTGATGAGTCAGACACAGCGCCTGAAGATGGCGTTTACATTAATGGATTGTTTCTTGATGGAGCTCGATGGGACAAAGGAAGGTAAATGTTCATATGAGGGGAATTTGGAATAATGTTCATATCAATATAATAGAAAAGTGCAGGGAGACTTGATAAACCTTAATTATTGCTAATCTCTCTATCATAAGTGGAGTTCTGGCTGAGCAGTACCCAAAAGTCCTTTTTGACTTGATGCCCATTATCTGGATAAAGCCCAGTAAGTATCACCTTACTTTGCATGACAAACTAACCGCCATTCATATTTTCAGGTCTCTCTTGTATCCCCATGATTGTAAACACAATGCTGATGTTCTCTCAAATTGTTACTTCTCAATTTTCTTGACTCATTCCTATTTTTTTTAAATTCTCCTGCTTCTCTGCTGTGCAGCTCAAAAGAAGGCCATCGATCAGCCTGAGAAACTCTATATTTGCCCTCTCTACAAGACCAGTGAGAGGAAGGGCACACTGTCTACTACAGGCCACTCCACCAATTTTGTCATTTCCATGATATTGCCCACTGGCAGGCGCCCTCAGCACTGGATCAAACGTGGTGTGGCCACACTCTGTCAGCTTGATGACTGAGATCAGACAGCACACTGTTGAAGACTCAAGCAGTTTACTGTCACACATCAAACAGTTTGATGCCCTTTACTGATTCTCTGTTTTCGTAACTATGCAAAATTAAACATAATCACATCTGCTTGTGACCAACAAAGGAGTATGTGCATAGAGCATGAATGTAAACAGCTGTTCCCTATTATTTCAATTCCAAAACAACAACAGGGAAAAAAATACTGCACAGGCTTTAAAAAAATAAACAAACTCTAGAAACATATTGCATACAGACTCTTATTTTGTCCCTACACACACATCACATGGTTATTCCCTATCTAGTCCTACAGTACACAATAATCAACCCAGTGTACAGTAATTACTCTTCAGTTACTCCTTCAACAGGAGTAAACTGCCTTACACACTTACCTCACATTCATATGATAAAAGAAGCACTGCTGTATGCCTTTTGAGTTTTGAACCAGTTCTTATTTCCTTAGAGCAGAATAAGTGTTTTAACAGCAATGTGGCAACAAGCCAAATGTAAAAAATAGCTTTCTTAAATCAAAAACACATGGCACATAACAGGAACAAACTAGCACTTATTGCTGATGCTATCAAACTACCTCTTGGTGCTCTCCAATGGCCACTTGCCTCTGTTTGTAACATGCATGGCTATTGATGCCGCTAATATGGTCTGCACACTTGTATTTACCAATATACCAAAGTGTATGCATCAGCAACATGTTTATACAGTGAACACTTAAAAATATTTGTTTCATGACAGACAAGCAACAAATGAAAAAAGAGTAAAGAGAGAATTTGTTAAGTAATTACAACTTTGTGGTATACATGCCCAGTAAATTATACAATCAAACTGTTGATCAAATCCCAAAAATCTAGTGTCACTTCATGTTTTCGTTACTGGAAAATTGACCTAGTAGTATTTGTACTGTGCTTGTTTGTGTCATTCCTGGCTATGCATCTGAGCTTAATGGTGGCAGTTGTTGTAGAGCTCAGTAGGTCAAAGCTAGGTGCAGGCTGGGATGGCCCCGTGATCTGATATTTATGGTAGCACAGATATAAATAGCTGCAGTATGTGTGTGGTTACTGAGGAACCCATTGGCTTGACCTGTAAAAACCGTGAGAGGAGCACAGCCCTTTGACTGACGGTAAACATTAGACAAGAATTATTAATGCATGTATCAAAAACCTTTGATTGATTAGGCAATTGATGTTATATAAATGAACCTGTTTAACTTTATTATTTGTAGCTTTGAATTTTCATATACCAGATCATTTAAAAGCACTTGTAATGCTGTAAACATGTCTTTTTTTTCTTTATGAAGTTTCCTTTTCTGCCTTCAGTTAGTGTCAGAGCAATACTGGTAAACGACACCAGCACCTTTCCTTGTAGTGTGAATCTTCATGGTTTTGTTTTGGTTACACAGAGAAGGAAATACTTTGAATTCTCTGCAGGATATCTGTTCTCATTGGGCCTGTGAAGTTAAGAGATAATGGAGATAATGATTTTAGTGTCACTACATTCATTTATACTGATTCAATGACAGGAATGAGACTGGCTGCAGATACTCCTGCTTTGCTGCATTCTGTGTCATGGCTGCAAATGAGTAGCGTGTGAGGTCGTAGGTACCAGATTTCATGGTCTCGTTTGCCTCACAGCTCTGTCTCCCCAGAGAAATCCCTCGAGCTTTGACTCTTTCTGGACTAACAGATGAACACAGAAACAGAAGATGACTTTTATCAATCGGAGGATGACTTGGATGAAGATGAGGCAACCCAATATATAATTGAACAAAGTCTGATTGAATATAGAAAGCTCAAAGGACTGAATCCGAGGTCATTGTCTGTTCACCCTGCAGTAAAATTCCTCTATCTGTAGGTTGTTGATCACTTGTTTATTTTGTTGTTTTTCTGTGCAATTTCTTTCTCTAGTGATCTGAAAATCAGTGAAGACCCTGATGAGATTTTTAAAGCAATCAAGGAGGGTAAGATGATGTGCTTCTTTGAAATGTTGAAACTGATGCAAATTTTCATTAATCTCTCCAGAGGTTTTAATAAAATATCCTGCTTCATATGCAGGTGATCAGGACACACTGAACAGACTTGTAGTACAACCAGAGAGTCTGTCTAGAGTTGATGAACGAGGATGGATCCCCCTGCATGAGGCTGCAGTGCAGGAGGACAGAAAGATACTTGAGATTATCTTCTCAGGTAGTGAGGATATTAAAAGTATGACTATGACGTTTGACAAAAGAATAAATAAAAATCTGGTATATTGATTGATTGTTTGGTGTTTGGGTTCCAGTATCACCTCCTGGGGTGGCCCAGTGCCGCACTCTGCAGGGTGAGACTCCGCTGTTTCTAGCTGTGGTTCATGGACTCAGAGAGAACGCCACATTTCTATTACAGAATGGTAGCAGCCCAGATCTCCAGAATGATGAGCAGGATTCTCCATTAACTGCAGGTATTTGACACTAAGATTATCTGAATGTATGATGACCCACTTAACAAAAACCAAGTTCTTAAATATTTTCCCTCTCTCCTACTCTATATTTCTTAGCTATTCTGAATGACCAATATGACTTGGCAACACTATTGCTTCGCTACAATGCCGAAGTAGATCAAACAGGACCACTAAACAGAACGGCTCTACATGAGTCCGCCTTTTTAGGCTTGGAGAACTTTGTCTATCTGCTCCTAGAGTCTGGTGCTAACCCAAATGCATGTGACATCAAAAAGAAAACTCCTCTGGCTCTGGCTGCACAAAATGGACATCTGAATGTGGTGGAAATCCTGTTACAGAAAGGTATGTGAGATGTAATTTTAGTGCTCAAATTTCAAAATTGTGTAGGTTCCATATGACTTCACTCATTCAGTGACTTTATAGCTTAATTTAAAAATGGATATCAAAATTGCATTTTGACTTCCCAAAAAAGTTGGACAAAATCATATATACTCATATAAAATTACATTACATTTAAAAATGGCTATATGTTAAAATCCATCCATATTGTTTGAAAATTGACAAAAATATATTGTTTATTGTATCTGTATTTATTTTACAGGAGCCCATGTGTGGTGTGAATCAGAGTCAGGCACTATCCTGTTTGATGCTGCGGCATCAGGAAACCCTGACATAATCTCCTTGCTGCTGGACCATGGAGCAGATCCCAACCAACCTCTGTATAGTGGACACCTCCCTATTCATCGTGTGGCATACCATGGTCACATACTGTGAGGAATATCTATGTTACAACACCTAGCTTTCACATTTTAGACCACTGCAATTTAAACCATTGCCACTCCTCTTTGACAGGGCATTGGAGCACCTCATTCCAGTGACTAAGTTGGAGGCTGTAAAGGAAAGTGGAATGAGTCCTCTCCATTCTGCAGCTGCTGGGGGGCATGTCCGCTGTGTGGAGTTGCTTCTCAAAGCTGGCTATGATCCAAACTTCATGCTGCACCCAAGGGTGCGCAATAGCTACGACGATGAGCGCAGGTCTGCCCTGTACTTTGCTGTGTCCAACAATGATCTTCAGTGTACCCGCTTGCTGTTAGAGGCTGGGGCAATGGTGAACCAGGATCCTATCACATGTTTGCAGCTGGCTCTCAGACAAGGCAACTATGAGCTGATCAACACGTTGCTGAAATTTGGGGCAAATGTAAACTACTACTCCCGTGTCAATGCCACTCACTTCCCCTCAGCACTTCAGTATGCCTTGAAAGATGAGGTCATGTTAAGAATGATTCTTAACCATGGTTATGATGTGAAGCGTTGTTTTGACTGTCCCTATGGGGACAATAGTCATGACTACGGTCCTTGGACGACCTCAACCATCAAAGACATGGTGGTGAGATGAAGCTTGTCTGAGAGAAAATATTAAGTTAATAAGTGCTGTATACCTTTCTTGTAAGGTTTCTCTTTGAGTCTTAAATACTGTCTTTTCTGTTTCTTCACAGTTCTGTGAGGTGATAACAGTGTCCTGGCTTACACACTTATCTGCTCAGGTAGTACGAATCATGCTGGATTACACTGACCATGTCTCTTTCTGCACCAAACTCAAGGACGCACTGAAGGAGCAGAAACAGTGGCCAGAGATCTGTCATATTCAAAGTAAGAACTGCTGTGATTCCTCGTTTATTCTTTTTTGACCTGTCAGCAGAAGTATGACTTTTATGTGTATTTGCTGACTTAAACTGACTTTATTCGCTTTCAGGAAATGCACGCAGCCTGAAGCACCTGTGTCGGTTGCGGATAAGGGATCATCTCAGATACTTGCGCTTGAGAGCCCCAGTTTTCATCAACTTCCTTCCCCTTCCTCCCAGGCTGAAAGATTACCTACGCTATAAGGAGTTTGATGTTTACAGCAGGGGCAGCATGATTAACTCATAGCAAAAACACAAATAGTTGTCACAGATTGTTGTGAGGAACAAAAACAATGTGTAACTACCGGTATGTTTTATCCTTTATTGTGTGTTTTGAAAATCATGTTCTGTTATAAGTACATATATTGTGCGTTTTACTCTTTGCAGTATTATTTATATAAAAACTATATACTTTTAAAAAAATAATAACTGGGCTAGTTCAAGTTTTTTTTATTGTATCTCATTACATAAGACAACAAAATGAACTTGGGTTTCAGTTGCTCAGCAATGTAGTAAGGATATAGAAAAAATACTTCAAATAGATAAGAGTATAAAAGTGTTGTGTGCAATATGTAAATGTAAAGTGCAGTTTGTGTCTTCCAGTACCAATGTCAATGGCTTCTGTAAATGCACTCCTCTTGTTAAATGAGTCCAAGAGAAGTAATTTAGTAACAAGACTAGGGCTGGACTGTGCATGGTCAAGACATTGTGGCCAGTTAGTTACAAGAATATAGTGTCTATGGTGTGAATTCCTGGATATTAAATGTATTTTTCCATAGGTGTGTGTAGTGGTCTCAGCTTTCAACTCATGAGCCTATTGAGTGATGTTTGAATCCAAAGAGATTTTCCTTCTGTCTATTCTAATTATCAGTTATCTCCTCTTGTTCTTTTTTTCATTCCCCGTTGGCACCGAGGCCTCACGCGTCGGGTCAGCATGCACGCTCCTTTGACAGTCATGTAATCACGGCGTGGGAGTCCAGGTGCAGACCGAGGTAGGATATCTAATGGCTCGGCTGCAGCGTGCGATGACTGCCAGCTGCAGCCAGAGGAAACACCCCCGGATGATGTAATAGACTAATCTGTTGGCGCCGATTCATTTTATATGAGCAAAGGCCAATAGGGAAACTCCTAACACTCTGCCGGTCGACCAATAGCTCAACAGTAAAAAACAATAACTGAGCGGAAAGAAATGTGGGCCTGGCTCTGCTGCTGGCTCCACTGTCCAGCCAAAAATAAACTAGTTTCTTTTTCTTCACTTGGTGGTTTAATTTAGTTTTATAAGACTGTCATTATTATGTATGTTTAAAGGACCTGCATCCTGCATGTCAAACCTATGGTCCACCGGCCAGAAACGTCCCGCCCAAGGGTCTAATCCGGCCCACTGGATAACTTTGCAAAGTATGACAGATTTCAGGAACAAATTAAATTGTGAGGAGCCCATATGTTAAATGCTGCTTCTGAGGTTTTCCCACCCGGAACAGAATGCAATTCTCTGAAAAACAATGCTGTGGTCATAAACTAGTCATATATTGAATATTATGCACAATGTTGCCAATCAGCAACTTCTGTGCAAATAATCTGTAAAAGACTGAGACCTAATATTGTTGAAATTGTACTCATTTTCTTTTAGACATCTCAGGCTGTTCATCTGTTATGTAAATAGATTGTTTATTATACTAAATTTATATCACACATTCATCCTCCTCTCTATTTCCATCTTTATCCATTACATTCACATGTATCAATGCATTCACTAACTTAAACTTCTTTCTCCAGAACTGCATGTACTCTCCCGCCCTGCTGGGTTTACACAAACCCCAGGTGACTTTACACAAAGAGCAGGTCTAGGCCTGAGATGACTTTTGTTGTGATTTAGGGCTATAAAGATTGATTGATATAATATTTACAGGCTTATGCAATGGTCTTACTTTTATTTATATGTCCCTTGAACTCAAATGACTTGATGACTTGGACACTCTTGAGCTACATAGTTTTAAGTGTGTAAATAAAATTTTTACTTTGTGAAGTGAAACTGTGTGGAAAAAAACAGGCATTTAATTGGGTATAATGGAAATAAAAGTGATGCATAGTTATACAAAAGTTAAAATGTGGAATGTTCATGTTCACTTAGGGTTTCTTTGCTCAATTTCACTTATTAAGCTGCATGTTATATATTTAATAGTAGGCCATTCTGTGCATGGTTTACCCTGTCACCCCCTTGCTCCCCTCATACGAAGCAGTACTCCTACCTGCCGCTGGGTGGCGCGGATTGTCTCGTATGTAAACACAGTGACGGCAGCGTTTTGCAGTGGTGGAGAAGAACGTGTACGTCATTTTCACAATGGCGGAGGCTGGGTGAGGAGGAGAGAGTGTGTGTGTGTGTGTGTAAAGCGGCGCCGTAATCGTTACAGCTCAATTGCCCGTAATACGTGCACGGTGCCGAAAATGGCCCTGAACCCCAACACGGTGGGGAAAAAGGACTCAGAATGTACCGACACGGGCGATCTGCAACCGGAGGGAGGCGAACCCCACAAGAAGTCAGCCGCCACCTCGGCCACAGCCAACCAAAATGGCGATCAGCCTGGATGTGGAGACAGTGTAATGCCCGAACAAAAAGCCCCTGAGCGGCAGAGGAGCGTGCAGGCGGACGCCCGGAGCTTTAGCAGCTCTCCCTTGCCAGGGCAGAAACCGGTGGAGGAGCTGCCACGGAGAAATTTCCAAATCCCGAGGAAGACTAGAGAGCGGAGAGGTGGTGCCATATCGCTGCTATTTTGAACAGAGCCTGTCCTGTCTTTCATAATTTTGGTGCTGCATGTTGCTAGCCTGCTAGTTAGCTGACTGGCCTCGCGTTAGCAGTGGGTCTAACGAGTTTTGGAAAATGCCCCAAAGTCGTTTTAGGTTTATTTTATATCTTTGTCACTCTCCTGATAGACAGCTGTAGTGTGAGCCGCTTTAAGTTCCAACAGAGAGGCGTAGTGTGCGTTGTTTTAGCAGACATAGCTGTGGTTGTCGCGCTCAGGTATCCAAGTTACAGTGATCAGCAGGCAGCTGCGTTACTGTGAAAGCAGCGGTTGGAGACTGCTCATTTGAAAGCCAACCTTGTTTGTTTTCTTCACCTTTTCACGAAGACTACAGACCATAGGTCTGACTGAGTATACTGCTGCTTGCATGTGTCATGATTATGTTGCAGCCATCACCTGACAACATGTGGGTGTCTCATTGACCTCAGTGAAGGGCATGGATTCATACACTCCAGCCCTCTACCTCAAGTGTTTCCACAGTATCATGACTCTTTTAATGAAGTCTGAAGAGTTATTCGTGCACATGTCCCTGCTTGAAGTATTTAAGTATTTCAAAGCATCAGTTTTACACCTCACTCCCAAAACTCCTCCTAGCACTCCTCTCTGCAGCCCTACACCAGCCCCATCACCATCATACTTTAAGAAAAGGTGGAAGTAACAAAGTGGAAGATGGACAGTATTTGCTACAAAGCTTGCTGTGAAATATTAGCTATTTGTATCTATGCAGAGCAGAAGTTGTAGGACTTATTTGTTTATTTAACAAGGGCCATGTACACATCATTCATACAGGCAATATCCCTACTTGAAGTGTTGGGTGTCAACTTTTCCTTTAGCAGGGTTGCGTATGTGATGTTTAAAACATTTTATTGGCCAGGTTGTGCATGTATCTGTGCATTCCACTGACTGGTCTCCAGTCTTTGTCATGCTGCCTCACACTAGTTGTTTATTATTTGTTACCTGGTGTTGATTTGTGTAGCTAGCCAGTAGTCAGCTAGTGGTGGTTTCACTTTTTAGTATTTGGTAGGATTCACATAGTAAACCCTATGTAAATACAGGCAGATGAGAGACTGAGTCACCTGTACAGTGGTTTGTTGATATAATGGCTCACTAGATACAGTATTTTAATTATCCTAGTACACACATCCGTAACATGTTATGATGAGATGGCTTTAGCAGGTCGGCAATAGGATGCTGCTGGTTCACTGCAGGCCCACTGAGCTTTACTAAACACACAGAGAATACCAGCCTGCAACTGAAAGCATTCACTTTCCAATCCCTTCCTCTTGCATGCCATATCTATATATATATATATATATATATATATATGTTTGTAAGTCGCTTTGGATAAAAGCGTCAGCCAAATGCA